>VDFB02291918.1:0-134453 GCA_007258455.2 Sequoia sempervirens
TATTTATTGTGTAGACCATAGCCAAGAATTCCTTTTCAATGATAGTATAGTTTACCTCAGCACCAGTAAAATTCTTATTGATATAATAGATAGAGTAAAAGAGAGAATCTTCCTTCTATCCAAGTACAACTCCCATAGAATTGTTTGATGCATTAGTATGTATGTGAAATTATGGTAGTTCCCAATTGGGTCCTCGTAGCACAGGTGTAGTTATAAGTTTACCTTTGATTTCTTCAAAGGCTTGCTGACTTTTAGGTGTCCATGATAAGTTAGCATCTTTCCCTAGTAGCACAAAGAGAGGTGAGGAAATCTTATTGAAATTTTGAATAAACCTTCAATAATAATCAACATGTCCTAGGAAACTATGTACATCCTTTGGAGGGGTAGGCACAGGAAAGTCTTGAATGATTTTTACCTTTTTAGGATCCACTTCAATTCTTTTTGTAGAAATATAATGACCCAAAACAATACCCTCAGTCATTAAAATATGATATTTTTCATGACTTAAAGAAAGTTTAGTATCAATACATCGTTTAAGTACTTTTTCAAGATTTTCCTTAACTTCATCATATGTATCACCATAAATAGTAAAGTTGTCCATATACATTTCCACACAATCATGAATTAAATCTGCAAAAATACTCAAAACAACCCGCTAGAATGTAGCAGGTGTATTACACAATCCAAAAGGTAAGACATTATAGGAAAATGTGCCTCATGGGCAAGTAAAAGTAGTTTTTTCTTGGTCTTTGGGGCAATACGGATTTGATTATACCCACTAAATCCATCGAGAAAAGAAAAGAAATTCTTTCTAGCTAGGGTGTCTAAGATCTGGTCAATGAAAGGAAGTGGGAAATGGTCTTTCTTAGTGGCCTTATTAAGGGCCCTATAATCAACACATATTCGCCATTTTCCATTTTTCTCAAGAACAACCAAAAGTGGGGACACCCATTGGCTATCTGTTATAGGGTAGATAAATCCTACATTAAGAAACTTCTTAAGTTCATCCTTAACTATTTAATGCAAGATAGGGTTCAATCTCCTCTAGGGTTGTCTCATAGGTCTACTCCCTTCCTCTATATAGATATGATGTGTACAGGTAGCAGGATGAATACCTCTCATGTCTTAGTAATCTCAAGAAAAGGCCTCTTTGTGTGAATGCAACATCTCAATCAGATATTCTAATTGGGAGGCATTCAAGTTGGGATTTATGTTGAGCATTTTTCCAAGAAATATTTATGCAACTTGGGACTGTACAGGGGTATTTATAACAAGCAATTGTGAATTAGATGAAGATGGGTTAAAATTACCATATACCAAAAATAGATTGTACATACAAGTATGTGGCAATAATTGATGCAAAGTAACAAAATGTTGAATAGACTATGAACTACTAACTATTGGAAAGTTTCCAAATGGGAAATTATCATGTATACCTATAGGAAAAATCATTATCTCTAAAACATTATCAACCAAATAATAATTTTGCAAGAAATTATTAACAATAGTGTCTTCCGATATATCCTCAAATTCCCTACTTTGATCTATTGTCAAAATAGGTAAATACTCTTCTAAATCACTATCAATCCATAAGGGATCCTTTGTTTCCAACAATGGTTGTGCTCTAGGGTATAGCTTTAGTTGTTTCATTTGCTCCCCATTTAAAATCACCATGTTTCCAAACTTGCAATTAATGAAAGCATTAGCAGCGGCTAACCAAGGTATTCCTAAAATTAAAGGGTACCCCCCAACTTAATCTTTGGTTGCAAAATCATGAAATATGTTGGATACTCCCAAGACTCAATATAAATAATGATATCTTCAATCATACCTTTGGGTTTTACAAGGGAGCGATTAGCCATTTTCAAGATGGTTGGAGCAGGTATTAGTCCTTGAGGGGATAGTCTCTCCCTAGTCTTGTTAGTCATTACATTTATTGCTACCCCTAGATCCATAAGTATATTTAGATTGACTACATTACCAATACATACATGTCATTGGACTCCCTAGATCTGCATAATTAGGGATGAAAATTCTCCCCAACATCAAGTTTGCAAGTTATGCAATGACTTGGACTATCTTGAGGTCCTGCTTCTTATGTTGTTTCCTCCCATAGAGTTCTTTGACTGCTTTGGTGTACATCAGAACATCTCGAATATCCTACAACAAATTAATTTTAATGTTAACATTACGTAACTCATTCATAAAATCAAATTCTAGCTGAGATTCTTCCTGTTGTTTTGGTTGCTCTTGCAACCTATTGGGAAATGGAGGCCTTGGTTGCTCTTCTTTTGGTTCAATTGGAGAGCCCTCAAATTATATGATGGTTGGTCCTTGGAGGTTCTTCCCTAACCTTAGGTGTACACCATTGACCTCTAATGCATTGAGGGATAATTCAGAATTCCTACCACTTCATTATTATAGATGGGTTGAGCCACCTTATTGTTAGGATTAGGTGATGGTTGTGCAGGCATAGGTGTGGATTTTAGAGGTTGGGCTGAACTAGATGGTTGATTGGATGATTATTAAATAGGTGGCAGGAGTTGTTGAGATTGTTGATAAGGATTTATTGTTGGAGGTGGTGGATATGGAGGAAATGACTAGTATTGTGGATATGATGGTGGTGATACTCAACATTCTTGCCATGATTGTGGAGCATGGGGATATTGCTGAGTCCATTGGGGGTATTATGGAGGTTGCTACCAACCTCTATACCATCCAAGTTGGTTTGGAAAATAATGGGTATGTGCAGGATCATGATGGGCCAAAAAGTGGAAATATGATGGGTATGTGGCTGACAACCTTTTTTTAACCCAAAATTGATGAAATGAAAAGGGTTTTTAAAGGAAATTCTAATCTTTCCACCAATATAAATTATGCTTTACTTTGAATTTAATAAATAATTATTATTCATTTTCTATTTGAATTACAATTAAAGTCATGATTGATAGGTTGATTGAAAAAAATCTATAGCTTTCAAAGCGATATCACATTTTGAATCCAAAACATGCATCACATTCTATTCTTCACATACTATAGGATTAAAAATAAAAAGTGAATTTCATGAAGTTTTGACCAAGTTAAGGTGAAAACAAACCTAGTAGTTTAGAAACTACAAATTTGCTACATATTCTATTCTTACATATTTTTTAAATAATATAGATAACTTATTCAAATTTTTATGTCAAGTTTCCTAACTCTGATTTTTCTAAATTTTTTGCCACTTAAGGGCCTATTTTTTCCATGATGATCTTGCACATACTTGAATTCTAAATTGAAAAGGACTTTGGGGTATTGCTTGGCAGTCGGTTGGGGGCATTGCTCTTGGTTGCTAAGGTCTTCATTGGTCCATGAAATAAATAGGTTCATCCATGTATTCTACCTTGATCATACCTATAGGAAGAGGTTTTAGAATATTGTCCCTATTGGCTTCTTCTAGAGAAGAAATTTTTGTTCTCTTATATGGACATTCTTTACCACTGTGCCTCTTTCAACAAATAGAACAAAATATGGCTAAGGCTTTTTCAACCTCCTCATGCTTCCTTCATGTATACAAACTATCTATTTGTTTACCCATATGATTTAATAAATCAGTTTTGAGATATTCAAGTAAATTACCTATTTCATGCTTTGTTATACCTTTTGTATTTCCTAAGGAAGAAATCTTGTACTTAAATAATTTCTCCTCGAACGTTGAGAGCTCGAATAATTCCTACAAATGTCACAAATATTATCAAATTTTAATTTAGAGACATTACCTTTACCTATTAAATTCAATGCATCCATAGTATCATCTCTTATTCCCCTAAGAAACAACATTTTAATAGTAGCAGGAGTTAGCCCTGGTTTTCATGATCATTGTAGGTTGAACATGAAGCGTTCAAGGTAATATTCAGTAGATTCATCTTCTTTTTGTGTCATACGAAATATCTTGTCCCAAACCTCCTTCATTTTACAATACTCCTAGTATTTTGTCAAAAATACTAGGACTTCATGTCATTCCATGTTCTGATGTTTCTCAGGTTCATGAACCAACGAAGTGCTACATCCTTCAACATGGCTAGGAATAATTTGATCTTTTTTGAAATGCTTTGATTATCATAACTATGGCACAACACATCAAACTCAAATAATAATATATCAATATCCTCAACAGAAAGACCACAAAAAATAGGCAAAGAGAAATGGGGTATGTTTTTCATAGGGGCATCCTCTTCTAGATATGTAATTAGAAACTCAAAAGTGACCAGGTTGTTATTGGCCAATGCTCTCTCATTGTTGTTGTTGTTGAAATCAGTCATGACTTGAAACACCCAAGGGGTGTAGAAAGTTTTGAATGGCTTTTGGATTCCTAAGGAAGGACCATCTCTAGACTCGTAAGATTCTTGGAATAAATTTGCAAACCTTTTATGTAATTCCTCAAAAAAATGTTGGGGCTATTTTGGGGCTTTCTGTAGTCAAACCCCTGTTTTGGTTTTTCCACCTCCACGGATAGCCAAATAGATAGAAATGTAGAAATATGATAAAGAAACTATGTTGGAATAGAAATAAAACCAAACACTATGATAGACACTACACTACTCAAATCCAACAACAATCTAAGAGTAAGTGAATGTTACTACCCTTGACCAAAGGCACTCAAGGCCAATGAGAGAGGAATGCAAGTCTACAACTGTGGAAAATTCAATGTGGTTGTAGCGACACCAAAAGTAGTCTCACAAGACACCAAGTTTTAGCTTTTGTGGTAGATGTGAAGAATTTTGTGATTGTTGAAAGTTGATGGTGTAGCTAGTAGCTTGAAGTTGCAAGAATATAGAGAAAAATATGAAGCAAGATCGAACAAGTGTACAGCGAATGTGAAGAAGATGGAATGAAAGTGAAGAATAGCCATTTTAAGATGAATTGGGAGGGAAATATCCATTCAAAGGTCGATAGGAAGGTGTAGATGCGTTACACTTTGGCGCGAGCCAAGAATCTTGTCAGGATGGCAGCACACCACACAAACGTCTATGCTTCATGCGCGCATCCCTGATAGAAATTCCCCCACCGACACTAAAAATAAGTGCAAAGTGGATGGAGCTTGGATGGGTTATGTGGAATTACATGGTTGGATTTGGTTTTCCTAAATTGAGGGATGTAAAAGGGGAATTTGCAAGGGGGGTGCAAATTCACTCCTATACATTTTTCCCCCACTTTAGCGAACATGAGTACAAATGAGTATTTAGTAAATTAGGTCAAAGGAGTTCCAAGAAAATATACCTAAACCATTGAGGAATCAGACCGTAATCTAGGGTACTCAAAAGCATAGGGTAGGAAAATAACTCCATAGGTACTCTCTCTTGAGGAGGATTGAACAAAGTGCACCGAAGGCCCGTAGACCAATGATGGATAGATCCTACAGGATGCAAGCACTTCACAGGTCCTTGGACTTGCAAAGTAGGTGCCCCCAAGTACTCTCTCCTGAAGGAAGCCCAGTGTGAGGGGGACTCCATAGAGTTGGATTGGGAAGTAGCTTCACAGGCGCACCTGCAAAGCAACATGTTAATTTGTAGAAAAAACATGTTAGAAAACAAAGATCCATGTAGGAAAGCAAGCAAACATTCACACAGATAGTCAAAAATTAAAGAAAGAGCTTTCAAAGAGGTCCCTCGAGAACCCTTTGAAAGAAAAGGGATCCACTCAAGGGACACTTTGTTTGAAAGTGTAACTATATTTTTCGCAAATCAATTCAACATCAAAGAATCATTTTGAAAGATTTCACTTCATCAAGGAATTTGAAAGGAAGAAAACACCCTCGTGAGGGGGAGGTCAAAACTTCACCCACAAGTGAAGGTGCTCCCTCCTCAGAGGAAATTTTTTCATATTCTTTCTTTATGAACCCATGATGAAGGAAAAGTGTTTTGCTAGGGTTCCTTTTTGAGGAATTTTATTTTTGAAAATTATTTTGAAAAGCTAAAGACAAATATTTTCAAGAAAAGATTCATTGGCCATCGAATGCAGTTTTTGAAAATCATAGTGTGAGAGCCACCCATTAGGATGGTGTGTGTCGAACATAAAGGCACATGACATCCTAAGGAAAGAAAAGTAAGAATGAAAAAGTGATGTTGTGGCCTACAGAACATAGTGAGATGTAACTGTGGTAATGTTGTCGCACATGGGTAGGCGCAAGAAGTTGGGTCCACAAAATCTTCAAAAAGTGGAAGTGTTTTTCCTAATTTTTCAAAATTTATCATAGTTGGACTTAAAATTTAAAAAGTTTAGTAATATGAAATTTAGTATTTTGAGTCTAGTTTTCAAATATATAATTTATTCTAATACCGAGATGATACAAAATAATTTTTAATACACATGTATAAAAACCACTTTTTAAAAGTCACTTTTTTAGGAACATACCATGCACGTGTATGGACACCATAATTTGACATAAATGAAAATATTTTTCTAATTCCTTTTGGGGAAATATGTATATTATAATGAAGATTGATGAGGATATTTTTTTATAATTTTTTCATAATAATTTTTTATTTATTAATTTTTCATTGGCCCTAATTTCTAGTTTTTAAAACCCTTGTGTACGGACACCATACTTGACCTAAAATTATCATTTTTTGATTTTTTTTTCATTGTGTAAAGAATTGTTTATAGATTGATGCCATATAATTTTTTTAACAAGAAAATTAACAAATTAAAATTTATTAAAAAAATATAAAAACTTGACATTTCGAGTTTATGGACCTATTTCCTCATAAATTAATTAAAAAATAGAAAAAATAATCAAATCATTAAAAAAATTACATATTTAAAAACTAGACATTGTCATATATAATGGGTTTTAATTTCGTAAAACATCTTTTTTAAAACCTCATTAGCTATATTTCCAAAGTTAGTTTTTTCTATTGAAATTTCCATGACCTTGTACTTGTAGGTCTAAGCCTAAGTGTTGGGTTACCATACCTTTTCTGAGCCTAAATCCAAATGAAAAACATTTCTTGTGAGTTTTGAACCTTTTGGAACAAGTACCCACTTCAAAATGGATACCTATTCTAAAAAATGAATGGGTATTTGTTTTAAAGCTGAAAAGTGACACTTCCCCTAAATGTGGACCCAACTTCTTGCACTTACCCACATGTGAGGAACAACACATGAGCACCACAACATCACAAAAAAATAAAAAGAAGAGAGAAAGATTCAAGAAAAGACAATAGGATAACAAAAAAGAGATAGGGGTGATCTCATATTTAGGGGTTAGAGCTATTCATAAATATAGATAAATATATATAATAGTATATAAATGAACTGTCATCAACCCCCTACTATGTCAGACCATGTGAAGAAGGCACATCAAGAGAAAATACAAATAAAAAATTGGTTCAATATGGAAGGTAGACCTAAATTCCCCCAACACTTTGCATCATCCCTAATTGTCGAAAGTCAATACACAACAAAGGAAGAATTATGTGACAAATAGAAGAATTTTGTATGACACAAAAACACTCCTATATCCAAACACCTACAAGGGTGACAAGGGTCATCTAGGAACACATAACACAAGCATGGGGGAACACAATACACACACACACACAATCTATTCTACAGATAACGAAGAGGTACCCCCTATAGTCCTCATCAAGCAAGAGTTCATCGATCTCCTCGATTAGATCATTGTAAGGGGAGGGTGGATGACCCTGTAAGGACGAAATATCAAGGGGGGACCCTCTGACCCTCCCACAACAAGAGCCAAGGGAGAAGGCCCCTTGAGGTCTTCTCCACTGAGTTCCTATGGGGTAAATGTCAGCGATCTCACGAAAATCATTGATAGGGCTAGGACCTCGTCTATAGAGTTAAACATGCACTTCATAGGAGTTTCATGTGTTAACTCAACATACGAGGGAGGCGGTGCTCGAAATCCACCGCTAAGCTCACCAAAAGACTCGAGAGAAATGAAAAACTTTGGAGACATCAAGGCTTCCCTTGCACTAAGATGACACAAGCCAACGTAGAACCACCATTCGAAGAAGGCGAACCCTTCTTCAAATCCTCATTGCTATTAGGGTCATCCTCCATCTTTTTCTTCATCAGGGGATGTGAAATCCCCACATATGAAGCAAAGGGTGTAGAGGAAGAGGAGAAAACTGTGGAAAACACCACTGAGGTATTCGGCATTTCCATGGGTTTTGAAAATTATGGATGTCTGGAAGAGACATCAATAGGGGAGGCTCAACCGAAGGAGCAATGAATGCTTTCACCCTCTTCAAGTGAGGATTGTTCATGCTTGCAAGGGGAGCCAGAAGCAAGACTAAGGCTGAGGGAACTAAAGTGGAGAGGATGAAAGAGTAGGACACAGCAAAATACATTGAAGCAGGGGTTGTTGACCCCTCTTCCTTCTTTTGCAAGGCATCCTACTCAGCAGCTAGAGCTTTCCTCTGATGCTTGCACTCATGTGTAAGGCAATTTCTATGACTCTAAGAGCTAGAGTTCGTACGCTAAGAAGGGATGGAAGAATCCTATTCAACCATCGAAGTATCCATCATAGTCATTTTCGGTGGAGGGAGGGACTCCTAGATGGGAACAAGAGGAAGAGACAAAGAGGATGATGGAATAACAATGGGGGAGTAAACTCCAATGCCTCAGTGGCGAGCCTCTTCCCATTCACTTCCTTAGAGGTAGGAGCAATAGGATGCCACTAAGGCTATGACATAGAGGACACTCCATAGGGACCCTTCCCCTTACCATACAAAATAGGTCGAGGTCTTGTGGGTAAGGTAGGAAGGTCAGATATCTGACACTTGGCTTTTTTCCAAGCAGGCACCATCAAACTCCTTAAGCAAAAGCTAGGAGTAATAATCTAAATCTCCTTTATAGGGAGGGAGGTAGAGGTGGGGCCCTAAGCATGATTAGGCTTCCCCTCTCCCTTTTGATAGGAAAAGGTAGCTAGCTGTTGTGCTATAGGGTGAGTCACTTTCAGCAATCCCTTGCCCCTGGTTTTGTATTTAATATAATTTTGATAAAGTAGATCCATTCTATGAGGAAGCGAACCAACCAAGGTAGGTCAAAAATGATCCAAGGAATAACCCCCATGAGATACCAATGGTTGATATCCAGTGTCATGCACAATGTGCATTACACCTTCATGAGAGAACTTTAGACATTTGTGAATAATGGAAGCAATTTCATTCATGGAAGCTAGCCACGAGATTCCCAACTTCACCCTGAACAGATTAGGTTCTGGAATGACATCAAAAATTTTATCCACATCCCTAGGTCCTACTAGGATGGAAAGAGTTATAGAGCCATATGGGGCGAGAGATAAACTGCCATGCATACATATAGTAGATTTTTTTTCTCATATTCCTCCATGTGTAATGAATTTAGCCACAAATTCTCCTCCATAATAACATTCAGCCGACTCACAAGGTCCACAAGGGCTTCTTTTATGATGTTTCCATTTACACAAGTAGGAATGTATAGGGGAGAGGGCTTGTTATTCAAAGGAAAATCCTATGCGGAGAAAATCACACCTAGCGAGCCAATCGCGGGCTGGGGGGAGGAGTAGGAGTAAACTATACAACATTTATGTATGTCGAGGCTTTAGGAGAAGCATCAGAAGGATCAATAATTAAGTTCATAGAGTGAGAGGGAAATGGGTCTGTATAAATCTGTAACTTGCTATTTTCCTTCACCACTGACTTATTTATGTTTTGCTTCTTTCCATCAAGATAGATGGTACTATCATCGATTCAGTCCTATATCTCATGATGCAGGCACATACAATGTTCAGTATCATGCCCATGAACATGATGGTACTAGAAAAATGAATTTCCATCATACCAATCAGGATAAGGCTCGTTCAACAGTGGAGGATTTTTTAATGTTATAATCTTATCCTTTAATAACTTTTGGAGAATAGAAGAATAAGATTCAGATAATTTCGTAAACATTTTCTTGCACCTAAGGTTGTGATCAGTAATTGTAGCAACTACATTTGCAACAAAATTTCCTTTTCCTAAAATGGACACTATAGATTTTCCTTTGAAACAGGAGCACGAGGAGGATCCCCCAAACTGAACCATCATTTGTTGGTACTCCCACAACGTAGGGCACAAATGTGTGAAAGAAGGATATTTCATTAAGGAAAATTTCTCCTACCATGCTCACTACAGATTACCTATGTTCATACCTTTTGCACAGCTGAGTTAAGCAGCGGGTACAAGATTTATGAAAAGAGTGCTTGGTATCATGAAATGAAATCAGTTATCTTCTCATGCTCTCCCTGCTTAAATCGGACGAGATCCGAGAAGGTCATCTTTGGACTGATGTTAGCCTGGAATTTTCAGAGAAATTGATTTACAAGCTGGTCGAATGAGAATATAGAATTTTTAGGGAAGGAATAGTACCACTTGAATGTTATATCCTTGAGAGATCGAGGGAAAAGCTTAGCCATTAGAGCATCGTGGTGAAAGAAATTTGTGCATGTGTTGTTAAAAGCTGATACATGTGTCTTCAAATCCCCTTTACCACCATACTTTTTGAACTTAGGAATTTGCATTCCCTAAGTGAAGGGAGTGTTCAGAATTGTCACCAACAACAAACTATGTTGGGAGAAGGGCTAAAATATAGACTACGAAGAGGCCTAAGATAGTTTCACCAATTGGTTTTGCATATGCCCCATATTTTGAAGGAGAGCATTCAAAATAGGGTCTGAAGATGACAAAGGTCCAACGGAACCTCCTCCAGAACCACCACCACTAGAACCTCCTCTGAAACCACCTATGGAGCCACCACCGTGACCACTGCTAGAACCACCACCAGGGCCACTAGCATGATCTCCATCAAAGCCACCACCATGTCCTCCACCATAGATACCACCACTCATTCCACCAAAGCCCCCATCACTAGGGGCAGTAGGAGGGGTGAAGTTGAAACCAAGGGGTATTCTACTCGCCTTGATTGTGTGGTATGTTTGAGGAGAAAAGGAAACAATGATTGAAGGGCCTATTTCGTCCATCCATATAGATGTGGTAGGCATTGAGACACCTATTTGTCTCTCATAGGCATCGAGCACTATTCCTCGAATAGTCCCTGATCTAGTGTTATATGAAGGGATGTATCTTTCGATTAGATTGATGAGGCCATGTAAGAATTATATTCATGTATGATCCTTTCCTAACATGTATCACACCTCGCTAACAAGACTAGTAGCTCTTTCCATAGTCGACGCTTTCTCCAAATGATTCATGAGGTCTAACAACCTCCTATCTAATTCCAAAATATTTCCTACAAGAATGTGCATAGCATCATCCTCATCCATAGACGAAGTTGTAGGGGATGTTGGAGGAGTGGGTGCACAAGTGGTCTCGTCAATGAAACCCATCTTGTCTATTGAAACCTCATCTTGGGAAAAATGACCAATAGTAAATCATATGGTAAAACCAGTAGTAAAGCCAAAATTGGCCTTCACCTTTTCCATTGGTAGATGTCACACACTTCTCCTAACAATGTACTCGGAGGTCATAGACTTGGTTATGATGTTCATAAAACCTCACAACACCCAAGTTTGCAAAGGTCACCAAGTGGGAGGGAAAAATTCTCAACATGGAGAAATGGATAGACATTGTTCACATCAGGTTCACCAAAATGTAGAGGAGGGGGACCAACCACACCAAGGCTCTAGGTCAAGAAGAGCTAAGAGTAGAAGGTTTCCCTAGTCTACCTCAAGTTGAACAAGTGGTTTATGATAGGTATAGAGAATGAAGAGCACTCTCAGTACTTCTATCACTCTGCTTACTTGAGAATTTTAGTGGGGCTAAGCGAGTAATTTTTGGAACCCAAACTATACCTCAAATAGCTCTCTGCTAGAGGACAACAACACAGATCAAGGATGGCAGCGTAGCATACTCGCATCCATACAGATAGAAAGTGTAAAAGGATAGTAAAAAGTGCAAGAAACCTATTGATAGATTAGTTGAAGATGTTTTAAATGATGACTAAGACACTAAATAACAAAATAACTAAAATAATGAGAGAAATGTTATGACAATGATAAGAATAAGAAAAGATAGAATGCAACTCACAAAGAGTCCAATTCACCAACAAGCTCCACACGAACATGTACCTACACACAATAAAGAAGGGAAAAATGTTGGGGTTGTTTTGGGGCTTTCTGCAATCATACCCCTATTTTCGTGTTTCCACATCCACGGATAGCCAGATAAATAGAAATGTAGAAATACAATAAAGAAACTATGCTGGAACATAAATAAAACCAAACACTATGCTACTAAAATCCAACAATAACATAAAATTAAGTGAATGTTTCCACCCTTGACCAAAGGCACTCAAGGCCAATGAGAGAGAAATGCAAGTCTATAACTGTGGCAAATTCGACGTGACCGCAGCAACGTTGAAAGCAGTCTCACAAGACACCAAGTTGCAACTTCTATGGTAGAAGTGAAGAATGTTGTGATTGTTGAAAGAGTTGATAGTGAAGCTAGTAGCTTGAACTTTCAAGAATATGGAGAAAAATGTGAATCAAGATTAAACAAGTGTGTAGTGAATGTGAAGAAGATGGACTGAAAGTGAAGAATAGCCATTTTAAGATGAATTGGGAGGGAAAAAGTAGTTCAAAGGGTGGCAGGAAGGTGTAGATGTGTTACACTTCGGTGCCAATGGTAAATGTAATGCCTCTAAAAATTCTAGAGGTAGGAATCTTATTAGAATGGAAGCGCACTGCATAGACATCTACACACCACATGCGCGTTCCAAACAAAAATTCCCCCACTGACACTTAAAACAAGTGCCAAGTGGATGGAGCTTGGATGGGTGATGCAGAATTACATGGTCAGATTTGATTTTTCTAAAGTGAGGGATGTAAAAGGGGAATTTGCAAGGGGGGTGAAAAATCACTCCTATACAAATTCTTTACACACAATAGCCATGCTTTATTTAGATATATTTCATATCCGATGAAGTATAGAGTGCATTATACATAAAACCTTCATTTTGGAAATATTTGAGAATGTGGAATGACTTGTTACAAGCTCTTGAAACCTCTCATTATTCCTGATTATGTGTCATCCATCCTCTCCTTAGTTTTGCAATGTACCATACACTAGAGCATCAAGGTTACCCTAATGTTTTCAATGACGTTGACCTATTAAACAAACCCAAAAGTAGTCTAACCCAAAAAACACCATAAGACTAACATTTTCAAAATAGGATTCTGTCCTTGATGATATTTGAGCCTTTCTTTTCCCATATTCCTCTCTCTCCATATTTTCTATGTTTTTTTATCATCTCTCCCTCTCTCTCACTCTCTCTCTATGTCTCCCTCTTTCCATTAATATCAACCAATTCACATCAATTGGAAACCAATTATTTGATTAAAATACTAGATATTTTATACAAAAAAATATAATATTATCTAATTAACAACAACTACTAATCGTTCCCCCCAAACCTAGTTGGCTAAAACTTAACTTTGATGGCTCAACCAAAGAGGTCAAGCAAGTGGGGGTGGGTTCGTTCATGATCATAATGGTAAAATGATTTTGGCTTATGTGGTGAACCTTGGACTGCAATCTTCTAGATTTGCTAAGGTGGTGACAGCTTTTCATGGCATTGATATTTCCACATGCATGCTAGGTTATCCAACCTTGTCATCCAGTGTGATTCTAAAAACACTATTCTTATGTTGATGGGGAATACTAATCCTTGTTGGTCCCTTTGGGACCCCGTTCTGTCAGCTCATAATCTAATGATTTCCCTCGAGAATAGTATATATATTCACATGTTTAGAAATGGAAAAAACTTTGTGGATGAACGAGCTAACCTTGGTGATTTCACCCCTAATTTAGTTATCTGGGATAATATTTCACATCCCTAGGAATGTGTGTGAATTAATTTTTCATGATTCCAAAGTACCATCAAAATGAGATTGAGTTGGATTTGTTGTCATCCCCCTTAGAAATTTGCTATGATTTTCACTTATGGAAAATTAATCCCTCTAAGTAGTCTTTTCATTAGCCTATTTACTTGTGGCTTTGGTATTGTTCTCAACATTTATATAGACTTTGTTTCTTTGCTCTGCTTTCTTCAAAAAAAATTATGGGGGGCGAACTGGTCTAGGATGAACCTACTAATTGTGAAATGTGGAAGTAGGATAGGGAGGTTTGTCCTATCATTCAGTGGGGCAAGTTGGCCTCGTATGTGGAAGGCATGAAGGGGCATGACCCCACACTTTCTATGGAGTTTGCTACCTCTTGGGTGAATGGAACTACCACAATTGGTGAGTGCTCCTTCATGGTGACTACTTAGTTGATTGCTGAGGTGATGGGGCTTCTATTGGAGGGTGCTTGTATTCCCCATAAGCCTAAGGGTCACTATCAAAAAGATATGGAGCATTTATTGAAAGAGGGATAAAAGGCTAACAAACTCCAAAATGATTTCAATAGGGCCAACCTCCTCAGGGTTTGGAGTAATACTGTGGAAGTTCTAATGATGTATGTTATGCTCGAGGACCGCTTCCATCATTTTCATGCCCATTTGTTTCCTATGCTTAACCATCTCTATTATAATTTAAAGATGAACTTTTCCTTTTGGATTTTTTCCTCTCTTGAGCAATCTATTAAGAATTTCTAGGGTAAAAGTAAGAATCTCCCTATTCACCAGGGTTTAATTTTCTACCTCTGCCACTACTAGGTTGCTCTATTACCCTTTCTAACTACTGTCAAAAAGAACACATTGGTCATCTGTGACCCCATCGAACCATGTAAGGACCTCAATCCCTCTTTCACCCTGGATGAAACCCCAACCACTACTCATTGTATTGCTCATTCCTATGGTAAAACCCCTACCAACAAGGAAACCCATCCCAACCCCATTAAATGTGTTCCCCTTTACCTATATTTTGGTTCCCTCTCTTAAAATTGACATCCCCATGTCAAAATTTTGGTTAAGTCTTAAGTCAGGCATTGTTTTGTTTTAAGTATTTCTAAATAGGGCGGTGTTTTCACTAGTTCGACTAACTTCCCATCTTATTTTCATTCATCATTTACTTCTCTATTTTCTCAAGGGCAATGTTTTAGGGTATTATTATAACTTCTTGAATACTCTAAGTCTTTAATTTGATAGGTTGGTGGTCCATACTCAAGGTTCATGAACTCATTGAAAAGAACATTGGTGACAAGTTTTGAAGTCTTTCAAGCTTGGGCAAGAATTTAAGTGGTTTCTAAAACTATCAATGATGATTTTTTCAGTTTTGTGAACTCCCCATATTACTACCCAAGTACATTTTCAAAAGAAATTAAAGAAAACACAATGTAGTTTATTTTATTAAGGTGCATTCTAGTTCAAAATAACAAGCCATTTGTGTAGAAGTGAATAAGTAGATCCCATCCAAATATAGCAAATGAAACCAAAATCAAAGATAGAATTGCTCATAAAAGGAGAGGTGACACCAGAATTATTAAACATTATATTTTTATTATATATATGCTGGTGGTGACACAAAATTCACCAATCGATTACAAAAGGTTGGATAATATCATAATGATGATTTCTTTAGGCACATAAGCCAAACATCAGCACACGGATTGCTTCCACCACCACCTAGAGTCTCTCTATCTGGGAAGGTGATAGTAGGTTCTCATAAGACTGTAGGAATTAGGTAAACAATCTCGTGTTCCTCACTAGCTTTGCATGAAGAAGGGTCACTGCTTTTTTGGTGGCTTCATTTTGGGTCATAGTCACAATGCAGATAGTGTCACCCACTAGTCCTCTTCATGGGTAGTTGTTGAGCCCAGCAATGGCTACATTGACTTGGTGGAGAAACTCAGGTCAAACTAGGCGTTGTGCTACTCTCATTCACCAAACGCGATGCCCGAAGGTGCAAATAATAGTGTACATAAAATTATCCAGGAGCATAGAATTGTGCATATTCACTTGGTTCAAAAATGCCTCTCCCAATATGTTGTGCAACACCTCCTCTTCAACTTCTCTCTGGATAATGAAAACATCTTTCAAGTGGAAAGATAAACACTTGAACAAGGGGTTGCATTCGATCTCCTCAATGACAATGAAGTCATTCATGGACACTCTATCACTCTAAGAATTCACCATGTTTGACACTTCAAGTTGGCAAAGTGTGGTGTTTCCTGTTGAATTTATAGAAGGCTAGAGAGACATTTGAGCTGAAGATGACCAAGGTGATAGGTTGGAAATGCAATCAGAATTAATTTTTTATATGACTAGAATTTAAGTTATATTCCCAATTGATTCCCAATTGTATATTGCCGGTATTGGCATGGTGTGATGGTTTATAGGTGGCATTGTTGTTCTTGCCACCAAGGTTCAAACCCCATTGGGGTGGAATTGTTGAATGGTTGTATCCAGTTCATAGCTCCGGTCAAAAGCGTTTACCCCTTGAATAAAAAAAAAAAATTGTATAGCTTGCACATGTGTTTCCATTTCACCTCTATGATAGTTATTTAATGCTTAATATGTGAAGCATGCAAACCACTCAAGAATTGAAAGCCATGAGGCAGGAGTTAAATCAAGAAATAATTGAAAATCAATTGAAGTCTTATCATTAGCGATGTAATCATTCTAGCTATTTATTATTTCTCGGCTATTAATTTTTAAGATGAATAGTTAGGTGGCAAGAAAGCGTTACTACAACTTATTGGTAACTGTCAAAGAGAGGAAGAAGACCCTTATATCTGGGTGGAGAACGATTTAGTAAAGGTCTGATTCCTGAAGAGTACTCTATGTGGTAGTCAAGGAAGGAACATTTTCTAAAGTTAGTTCTATTTTTTTTTTATTGCAATAACTCATAATCTATGAGCTGTGAGTTGAATGTAATGTTGATTGTATTGACCTATGAGTCATGTGTGTAATTAGAATATATTTTCTATGTCAGATCTACTCAGCTACATTTATTTCATTTATTACAATTATGAAGTTTCTCTTTTTCATTCACATTTTTCATTAGTCATTATAGATTGTGTGCTAGTTGATTAATGATCCTTTAGATTTCATTTCGCGTTAGCAGCATTTTTATGGGCTGATGTTTGTCAACTTTATTGCTTTCTAGTTAAAAGAACATTTAGTATCTAGTAAATTATCATACAAGGGAGTTGTACAGGTCTCAATTCAAAGAAAAGTCACAAATGCAATTGTGACATTTCCAGAGCTATTAGCGGCTTGGCCCTAGTGCACCATGGGAAAGAGAGTTATTAAGTTGAGGTGTATTTATCAAATGCCAATCCATTTGCTAACAGATTTTTGGTGACTCCATTGGGGATATTGTAGTTCTTGATAAGTTTCCATCATGTCATGTAGCAATATGGTACTTCCTCATAATGATGTGTTTCCCGTAATCCAACCTGACTTGGATTAGATGCAGGTGGAGCAAGAGGATATCATATCGCAATTAAATACGCTAGCTTGGAGGTACAAAAGGAGCACAATAGATTATATGCTAATTAATTTTATCTTGGAGGAAGAAGAAGAACGTGCCAAATGTCCACCTGTACGAATGATTGAATGTCCCCCAAGGTTGATCTTTGAGTATTACGATGACCCACCCCACCATCCTAATCCACGCCCAAATCAACCTCCAAATCAACATTTGAATTAGCATCCTAATCAGCTGCAGAATCACCCTCCAGCTTGACTGCCACCTAGGCAATAACCTAGGGGTGTCTTTCTTTACTCCATTAGGGGTTGGCGACTCTGAATTGGCTTCCATTTCATGGGGTAACCATGTTGGACCTTTTTCCCTATCACAATACAATGACCTGACATGTGGCTTAAGGAAAATATTTCCCAAATTCTTTGGTAGAGACACTCAAGATCTAGAAGAAAATATTTTGGCTATGATCGCAATAAGCAGAATCTTGGGAGTTCAAGAAGAGGACATCTTTGTAATTTTGTTTGCTAATAAGACGTTTAGTTGAAAAAGTGGTCGAATGGTTTAGAGGATTGGAGAAGGGTTGTATAACTGGCTAGGATATCCTAAATAAAAAAAAATTGCAGCGCTTCAAGGGTACTACTGATGTTGCTAATTTACTTTGACAGTTCTTCCAAATTGTAAAGGAAAGGAGAGAACCTATGAGGACTTTTTTTATCGATTCGATCAATCTCTTCAACAAACACCTGCACTAGAACAACCGAGCAAAATATTTCAATTCCATGTATTTACTTCTACTATTGACCCAGCTATTAAGCTCATTTTAAAAAGAGATAAGATCTCTGGGATCGAAGAGGCTCAAATTAAAGTAGTAAACATTGAAGATGATTTGATTATAGTAGGAAAATGGAAGCTTAATTATGTTACCAAGCCGGTTATCAATCATTCATCATCTGTTTGTAGTTTCTCTAGACTCCCAACTATTGTAAACCACTCCCATCCTACTACTGATAAGATGAACTTGACAATATTGAATGGCATACAACCCTTACATGAAAGTGAAAAAGATGAAATGAAGGAAGATCAATGTTGGTATGCACAAGCATATAATCTGAACAATTCAGTTGAATCATAAGATGACCTCATTGTCAAGCGATGACAAAGATTTGACACCACATGAAAGGTATGCCCCTACATTCCAATTTACTCCTCCATTTGTTCCTATGGATAACTTGTCCCCTTATAGTTATATCAAAAGAGATCAAGGGTTAGATTATCTTTCCATTCCAAAATATGATTCTTTTACCTTTAAGGATATTGATGATAAATTGCATGTGCAATTGAGGGAATAATGAATATCCTCTAAGAAGAAATGGGGTGACATGGTCCATTAGTTCAAATCCCCTTTTCATGTTGGAGGAATTTGAAATTCATGATAATCTTATGTTTAAAGAACCAGGATTTGGTCCACTAGATTCGTTAGCAAAGGAGGTCATTCATTTTTTGAATGATGTTGAAGGAAAGGATACTACAGTGGTGAAGGATCAAAATGTTATGGAGTCACAATTTAGTCGTGATGATAAGGTGGTTTCCTACAAAATAGTAAGTAATGCCTTTGTGGAGGGTACGAAAAATTCAAATTTGTCTCAAGGGCAAGAGATTATCCCAATGATGAAGTCCCATGAAATAGCCAAAAAATTTCTAGAAATTTCCATGTAGGGCTATTTGCATCAAGAGGAAATTTATGATAAAACATGGTTATTTGGAAATATCAAAATCAATGGATTCTTTTACAACACCCATGTTTGGGTAATTTGGATCTTTTCCCTACTTCAGAAGCTACATGCATTATTAGGATTTTTTTAGGTCTAGGTCATTCTTCTCACAACCTTTCAATGGTTTTGTGTGAGTTATTCCTTTCTTTCTCTCTTTGGTTGGTGCCAACCTACCCTATACATAGTTTCTTTATGGTGTGTCATTTTTAGTTATTTTTGCTTGGGTTTTGGGTTTTGGGTTTTGCTCGTTCTTCTGTTTTCTTGACTCTGTGCCCAATGGATATAGGACTAGTTGTAATACTTTGGGCTCCCTGGTTGCATCCTTTTCAATCCTCATCCCCAGCCAGAGCCATTGTTACCTAGATTTTGGTTCCCTCTCTTAAAATTGGCATCCCCATGTCAAATTTTGGTTAAGTCTTAAGTTGGGTGGTGTTTTGTTAAGTATTTCTAACTAGGGCGGTGTTTTCACTAGTTCATCTAACTTCCCATCTTACTTCCCTTCATCATTTACTTCTCTATTTTCTCAAGGGTAATGTTTTAGGGTATTATTGTAACTTTTTGAATACTCTAATTCTTTAATTTGAGAGGTTGTCGGTCTGTACTCAAGATTCTTGAACTCATTGAAAAGACCACCGGTGATAAGTTTTGAAGTCTTTCAAGCTTGGGAAAGAATTTAAGTGGTTTTTAAAACTATCAGCGATGATTTGTTCAGTTTTGTGAACTCCCCATATTACCGCCCAAGTATATTTTCAAAAGAAATTAAAGAAACCATAGTGTAGTTTATTTTATTAAGGTGCATTCCAGTTTGAAATGATAAGCCATTTGTGTAGAAGTGAATAAGTAGATTCCATCCAAATATAGCAAATGAAACAAAAATCAAAGATAGAATTGCTCATAAAAGGAGAGGTGACACCAAAATTATAAAATGTTATATTTTTATTATATATGTTGGTGGTGATACAAAATTCACCAGTCGATTACAGAAAGCTGGATAATATCAAAACGATGATTTCCTTAGGCACATAAGGAAAACATCAGTGTGTGGATTGCTTCCACCACCACCTAGAGGCACTCTATCTAGATAGGTGCTACCAGGGTCTCATGAGACTGTAGGAATTAGGAAAACAACCCCATGTTGCTCCTCACCAGTCCTACACGGAGAAGGGTCACTACTTATTTGGCGGCTTCATTTTGGGTCACAATCGCAATGCAGATAGTGTCACCCACCAGTCCACTTCGTGGGTCTCTACAAATTTGGTAAGTTTCATGTTGGGTTCACCGATGTAAGGATGTGGAAATTTGAATCAAAAAGGGGGTAAAGATCAAGTAGCAACCACTCTACTTCAAATCTAAACCAAAATCCAAATCCAAAGCAAGAAAGTACAAATAAAAGAGGAAATCAAACAAACATGAAAGCATAAAGCAAAGCTCCCCTATCAAAGTTGGTTCATCTTCTTTACCTCTCCTCAGATCTTCTTTTGTAAACTTTCCCTCAATTTTTGTTGCACAAACACCTACAAGTGACAATGATATGGTAGCATGAATGTTGGAGAATGTGGTTATAAAGCCAAAATGAAGGAAACTACTCTCTTTTATAGGAAATCTTTTTGAATGGATGGATGAGAGCAATCTTCTAGAAGATGCCAAGATCAATGGATGAGGATTCATGCACCATAAAGTAGTGGGCTAGGGACAACTATAAATGGGTGGCTAAGACTCTTTGGAGACCAGAGGCAATCAATGGTCCAAATTCAAAGAAGAGAGTGGAGGGAAAGTAGTGGAGAAATTAAATAAAATTATTTAATTCATGAGAGGAATCTTTGACCATGTTATTTAATTTGGTAAAATACATGGAGGAATAAATAATCAAAAATGATTATTTATTTATGGGAGAAAAGGGAATATGAATATTTAATTTAAAAATGAATTTGTAACCATTAAATTAAATATAGAAGTAATGGATTAAATAATTAAATCAGATTAATTATTTAATAGTGGAAGAGTGGTAAGAGAAAATCAAATAATGTCAATAATTATTTAACCATATAAGGATGAAAAGGATTAATGAATAGATAAATAATCAAAAATAATTATTTAACTATAGATGAATGACGAAGAACGAATAATTAAATAATAATTTATTTAAATATAGAAGGAAAGAGAATGATAGTGACATAATTAAATGATTTATTTAATTAATCAAAGGAAGAATAAAGAAAGGGAATGTGAATTAATTAAATAATTAAAATTATTTAATTAATATAAGAATGTGGTTAAAGAGAAATAATTAAATAACTAAAATTATTTAACTAAACAAGGGAGAAGAAAGAATGTTGTGGAAAAATAACACTCGCAAACCAAGACATTTTTTAGTGTCTACACTTTCAATAAAAAAAGTAATAAAGATCCAACAATGAAAACCTTTGGGTGTTGTTGGCCAATTACTACTTGAAAACCGGGTTACCGACGAGTAATAACTATATAATAATCCTGGGGTGAAAACCAATTTTATGGCATCTCCAAGTAGATCAAATTGAAAACCGAATTTTTGACGATCTGGTGTCATTATCAAAATTAAAAAAGAAAAAGAAAAAAACAGAAGTAAAACAACAAAAATTGTAGACCTTGTCACCAGGGTGCCAAGAATTCTTGTCTTCCTACGAAAATTTTCATTATTCCTATCGCTACCCATTCTATCGTGTGATAGGACTGATTTTCCATTATCATTATTTAATGATGACCTTCATGTCATCTCAATGCTCTTTTCATCAGCTACTCCCTATTCTGGATAGTCTTTTGCATCCTGGTCTTCATTTCTCACTGCTCCACTTTACCAGATTTTGTTCCAGGAACCTTCCTGTTACTCTCAGGATGTATACGTGTACCTCCTATTATTTTTATGTCTTTTTTGGCCATTCACCTTCCACAATGGCCACAGTGCATTCTCATCTATGACTGATGTCCGCTTTCACGATGATCACTTCAATCTATGCATTATGGTATCCATCAGATGGACTGCACGAATTCCTTTAGCCACATTGTGTTTTCTTTCACATCACGTTCATTCCATTAGTTCCCTTGGTACGGCTCAATCTGCGATGATCACTCACTAATCTCCCACTACTGTCATCCCTCCATCGTCCAATTAGCAATCAGAAAATAATGTATCACCTCGATAATTGGTAATTAGTAGTTTTAATTTTCCTTTTGATTTATTATTTATTTATTTTTCCTAGCATATGATGACTTTCCCTGGAGACAGGTCATTGATTAGCTAGGAGGATAAACTGTATCTTTCGCATCATCCGTTGTACGTCTACATTAATTTTGATACCTCCGCCTACCACCATATTTTGATAAATATGGCGATCATGTCATGGTAACCCATCCTTACTCTATAGACATTTTCCATTTTAAACCACTCTTTTTGAAAAACAAAAATTATCTTATCAGTCTTTAACCTCTGTTTCCTCAACCGCCATACGCTTGTTGTAACTTTTATCATTGTAGCAACTTCCAAGTGCCCACATGGTAGGAGATCGATGCCCCCACTGAGAGCCTACATCCATTGTAGATCTAAAATCCCATAAGGAGGCTTACAATATTTTTCAATAAGCACATGTTGGGATGTTTCTTTTAAGAACGTATGTGGGTATGATGACGATATTGCCGGAGAATACGCCTTAAGTTTCTGCCAAAATAAGGTATTTGTGCGAGGCTTGAATTTTTCAGTGACAGATGAGACAATTGAAGATGTCACAAAACTTCCACGAATTGGTGAATATTATTTTCCCACTAATTCTAGCAAAGTTGTAGACGTCAAGTCAATTTGAAAGCAATTCTTGCAAAGGGGGGATCTTTGGAAATGGTACACAAAAAAGGTATGAAACTGGCCTCATTACTTTCCCCTTGGAAGAATGTAGAAAAATTTCTCATAGTAGTATATTACCTATGAGGGAAGGTGTGTCTATGTTTTTTCCCATCATTTTGAATTGTTGTTGCATCTGCAAAGGGGCATGTTGGTTAATGTTCCATATTATCTGCATTGTTCCTTGCAAAGAATGTGTAAAGTGGTTCAACATGGGAAAGAGCATGCTTTAACCTATCATGGGTTAATTAGATTGTTGGTCATTCATTAATTTAAATAAATTTCTCCCCCTGGTGATTGGGATTCCTTTTTTCACACTCAAGAGGGCTCTAGTACAAAGGATTCTAGTGATGGGGATATTGAAAATGAGGGAAGCCTTAAAATCCCTACTGATACCCCTAGTTCCTCTAGCAATGTACAATCTATAGATGAAACCCTTGTGACTAAAAATACACATATGCAAACTCCTAACACAAGAATTTATCTAGGAAATCTTGTAGTGAACCCTTTATGATTAAAACCTTAGTTTCCCCATCAAATTCTTGATAAGGGGAGCTAGAAAAAACACAAGAAAGTGACTAGTTTTGTGGATAAATTGACAAATTTGGCTAATGTTGCTAGTAACGTCTATGAAGGAAAAGATGAAGATTTTGACCTAGAAATTTTGACTGGGGCTTTAAATAAACAAGGGAAGATGGTAGGGAATATATATAGCCCAATCAAAGGAAAAATAAGTAACATCAAAGGAAGACCAACTCTGACACACACAAAAATATATTTGGTCCAAAAAACTTTGAGGAAAATCTAACATTTGATGATATGCCTAATCTTGACCAAGAAAATGATACTGCCTCTTATGAGTGTCCTCTTGAAAATAAAACCTCTAAATAGGAGAATATTATTGGGGAAAAAGGAAGTCCTACACAGGAAGATGTCCACCTCACTCCCAAACCAAGTGAAGAAGAAGATATTGAAAAGCAACAAGTAGAGGATAATGAGGACACATAAGGTCATATAGAGAAAATAGAGCAATTGGGAAATGTGAGTCAAGAAGGACTTGAGGAATAGGGGAATGAAGTTGAAAATCAAGTGTTTGAAGAGCCATCTGAAACTCTTATTATTACCTAGGTTGAAGAGGCAACATTAGATGCAATAATTGAAAACATGGAGAAAGGAAAATATGCTAATAAATCACCTAATGAGGAAATCCAAGAAGTAGAGGAAGGTCTTGAAGAACATGAATGACTGTTGAAAAAAAGGGAGGAAATTTGGACTTTGAGATATTTAGTTGCCAAATTAAAGGATGAAAACCAAACTCTACAAACTCAACTTTAAGAGGCACATTCTATCATTGGGTTGTGAGAAATATAAATTAATAAACTAAGTGCAGAACTTGATCAAGTGACTACATTCCAAGAACTTCATATTCTTGTCTAGGAACATGAGCAACAGGTGGACACATTAAAGAAACTTTGGTTTAAGAAAATTACCAATACTATGCAAAGATTGGTTTCAAAATCTGGTTTGAAATTCCTTTTTTGCATGAGGACATGCAATATCTTCAACTGGGGAGAAATGATGAGGGGAAATCTCCTATTTTTATCATTTCTAAATTACCCTTTTCTCCATCTATTTCATTACTATTTTCATCCTTCCTATCATTAATTACCTTAGGAAAATAAAGAATTAATAAATTGTGAAGGAATTAAAAACTACTAGATGTAAATGCTTAATTGTAATCTAAATGAAAACATAAAACACTAAATGAAACCTTAAACTAAAGAAATTTAAATTAAATTTAAATAAACAAAATCTTTAGAACCGTCCTATTTTCCTCTATCTACAGTGATTTCTTTTTGAAGCTTTTGCTCTCAGATTGTGTAAGCTAGGCTTCCTTCAAATGGCAACTTGTAGAACGAGTATGCAAATGAGAATGCTTTACTATTCTATATGCTGGTGGAGATGAGATTGATGATACGGATATGGACAGGGGCTGTGAATTATGCACAGGGGCTGTGAATGGGAGATATCATGATTCTATTGCTACTATGCTATGATTCTATGCTATTGCTATGAAAGTACTCTATGAATGCTATGGATGCTATGCAATTTGCCTATAGTTTACTTGCTTAAACTTCTATATGATTTTGGAGCTCCCAGCAGCTGTATTTATAGATTTTTGCAGGCTCAATCCCGGCTGTCAAGAATCTACGACTGTGAGATTGTCTGGTAGGTTTGAATGGTGAGAGATTGAGAGGTTGAGAAGAAGATGGAAGAGGTTGAGAGGTTGGAGAGAAGAATGGATTCATGTCTTCAACCCACGGGAACAAGGCTGCACAGGAACAGAAGAAATTTAATTTTCTGTTTTAACCGTTTGCTTCCCGGGAGTTGAAGATAAATCCCAAATTAAATAAATAAATTTATTTAATTTTATTTATTGCATTTTGATATTTGATTTTTGATTTTTGGACTATGGAAGATTTAATTAAATATTTTGAAATATTTAATTATGATGTGACCTTAGAAGAATATAAAATAGTTAGAAGAATTAATTAAATATTTTTGGAATATTTAATTATAAATAGATATATGAAGAATTTAGAAATGATTTTAAGAATGAATATTTAAATTGATTTAGAGGAAATAATTAAATATTTTGGAATATTTAATTATAAATGATATTTAGAAGAAGAATAATATTTTAATCTTTATTTGAATAAA
This sequence comes from Sequoia sempervirens, assembly GCA_007258455.2. Classification (NCBI taxonomy): domain Eukaryota; kingdom Viridiplantae; phylum Streptophyta; class Pinopsida; order Cupressales; family Cupressaceae; genus Sequoia; species Sequoia sempervirens. Next base: position 25,772 of record VDFB02291918.1, read on the forward strand.
ATATTCAAACTAAGATTATATGATAATTAATATAAATAAATTGTAATATTTATTTAATTAATTAAGAAATGAATATGAAAAGGTGATTAAATATTTAATCGAAATGAAATCATGAACAATATAAATAAATTATTTAAATTTATTTATACGTAGATAGAATTTGAAGATTTTAATTAAATATTAAAAATATTTAATTAATTACCAGACAATGTGATGTGACCATTTTAAGGTGTATACATTTTGCCCCTCTTTGAAGTGATGTGTTTTACGCATTACTTCAAAGAATTTTGAATTTTGCCCCAAATATTGACTATTGAAATGTTGATAGATTTATGCCCCCGCGAAAGATGAATCGATTTTTGAATGTTTTTGAATTTTTGAATTTTGAATTTTTTTATTTATTTTTATTTTTTTTAAATGTTTTTCAATTTTTATGATTTTGAAGATGTCGATTCATCGTTTGAAAATAATGATATGAAGAAATTGATGTGGAAAAACGTGAAATGAAAAATTGATGACCTAAATTGCCCCTGCTGTGTTAAAATATGATAAAATGCCCCAATTTTGTGTATTGAGATGCTCTGATTTGATGATGTTTGTCTGATAAATTTGTTCCTAAGGTTGTTGGAAAACAAATAATAGCTGATAAGTTTGCTTTTAAAGTTGTTAAAAACAAATAGTTGTTGATAGGTTTGCTTCTAAGGTTGTTAAAAACAAACATGATGTTGATAAATTTGCTTTCATGATGATGAAAAACAAATAGTTTGTTGATAAGTTTGCTTCTAAGGTTGTTAAAAACAAACATGATTTTGATAAATTCGCTTTTCATGATGATGAAAAACAAATAGTTTGTTGATAAGTTTGCTTCTAAGGTTGTTAAAAACAAACGTGATTTTGATAAATTCGCTTTTCATGATGATGAAAAACAAATAGTTTATATTCAGATTTGGTTAATGAGTTTGTTTCTAAAGTTGTTAAAAACAAACAAGATTGTGATAAATTTTCTTTCAAAGTTGTTTGAAAGACAAATCGGTTGATATGTTTGCTTCTAAAGTTGTTAAAAACAAACATGATTTTGATAAATTTGTTTTCAAAGTTGTTAAAAACAAATAGTCGAATGATGTATTCTGATTGGATTAATTTGATTGATTTGATGATCCATTTTGATTTGAATAATGGTATGATCTTCTGATGTAGGAATAGGTGGTGTGAGACCAACAACATCTGGGGGTAGCACCTCATAGTGTTTTCATGTGATCAACTTTGATTTTTTTATTGAGACATTGTATACTTTGCCAGCTTTTGGGAAAATCTACAAATGCAAAATGCAGATTCTAACATGAATGCAATCTATACTAACCATGCAGGACATTCATACAATATTGCCATTTGGAGAGCTTATGTGTGCTTTTTGTATCATCATAGAGCTTTGAAATGTTGAAATTTAATACAAGCATCAAAGGGTATGTTAGCACCAGTGATGACCTGAGTATTGCTTTCATGATTTTTAATATAGCAAGTTAATACAAGCATCTAGGTATAATTGAACCGAGATGACCTGAGTATTGCTTGCATAAACAGACAAGAGTTAATCCTTTTCCCATGCAAATTCTGAAATGTCATCCATGATCCATAGTAGAGCATGTCTCGCGACCAATTTGCATAGTACTAATGATTTCCTCACAAACAGAAGACAAAGAAAAATCATACTCCTTCCTTGCTTTTCTAGTTCAGTACATCATCGAATTACTCCAGAGATATGATAGAAAATCAAACAACCATTCAAATCCTGCTTAAGGCATTTCAAACATTTATTCAGATTAAGATCATCCAATTTGGTTATCATTATTGATATTCTCACTTCGATAGTTGTTTGGATCATGTTGTTTTTTATTTTCATTGGCATAAATATGTTTGTGATTGATTTGATTTGACAATGTTTGTTTTATTTTGTCAAGCTGTTATTTGTCTGCTTGTGATATTTTGAAAGCTTGTTGCCCCTCTCTTGTATATTTCTGTGTTTTGCCCCCAATGTAAACACAACCTAAAGATAAAAGCTATGTACAAATTTCATCAAGCCATGATGAAACCTAAAGATTCCCACTACATGGTATGGATAATGAAAGATATTTACAGATGATAGACGTGGATGAATGATGCCTAAAGTGAAAACAAGACATAAGCTAATAAATGAAGGAGCCCATGTTGATCACAAGTAGCTCTTGTTTACCAAGTTTTCACCACTTATTTTTATTGCACTTTTTCAAGATTTTTTTGATTTTTTTGATTTTTTTCAGGACTTTTTATGATTTTTTTGATTTTTTCAGGACTTTTTATGATTTTTTTGATTTTTTCAGGACTTTTTATGCATAGAACTTCTTGAGATGAATACTATTGATTGGTTCTTCAAACAGGTCCCCCTCTGATGTGGATAACTGATATGCTCCAGAACCATATGCTGCTATAATAACAAATGGACCAAGCCAATTAGGTTCAAATTTGCCTTTCTTTTCTCTGTCTTGCTGATTACGTGGATTTTCCCTCAAAACTAAGTCACCCACTTGAAATGCCCGTGGTTTAACTCTGTGGTTATAACTACGAGACATGACTTGTTGATAACCTTTCAAGTGATCAGCTGCATGTTGGCGTCTTTCATCTAACAGTTCGAGCTCTTGAAGACGAGAAACTCGATAGTCTTCATCACTTATCAATCCCTTAAGTGAAACCCTAAGCGAAGGTATTTCAACTTCCAATGGTAAGATCGCTTCTGCTCCATAGACTAAAGTATATGGTGTAGCTCCTGTTGGTGTGCGAATACTAGTTCTATATGCCCACAAAGCTGGGTTGAGTTGAACATGCCAATCACGTCCAGCATCATTTACTGTCTTCTTCAATATCTTCAAAATGGTTTTGTTAGAAGCTTCTGCTTGACCATTACCCTATGGATAATAAGGTGTAGAGTACCTGTGTTGGATATGAAATCTTTCACAAAGTTCATCAACATCCTGATTCTTAAAAGGTCTTCCATTATCAGTAACAATAGAATTAGGAATTCCATATCTACAAATAATGTAATTCAGGATAAATGAAGATATCTGTTTACCAGTCACTGTTGTTAGAGGAACAGCTTCAATCCATTTTGTAAAATACTCAGTAGCTGTGATGATAAACTTATGACCATTTGACGATGAAGGATGTATTTTACCAACAAGATCTAATCCCCACTGAGAAAAAGGCCATGTTGAAATAAAAGGCTGCAATTCTTGTGCAGGTGCATGAATAAGATTCCCATGGATCTGGCATTTAGAACACTTCTTAACAAAAGTAAAAGAATCTTGCTCCATGGTAGGCCAATAGTATCCCATTCTGACAAGTTTCTTCGCTAAGGTCAAACCACTTGAATGAGTTCCACAAATACCACCGTGAACCTCTTGTAAGGCTTTTTCAGATTCGTCACGTTCAAGACATCTAAGGAGTGTACCATCAAGACCACGTCTATAAAGGATATTGGCAATTAAGGTATAACGGGATGATTGGCGTATGAAATTCCGTTTTTGGTTGCGGGATAAATCTAAAGGCAAGATGTTATCTTTCAAATAGGTATAAGTTTTGCCATATAAAGGTGAATCTGAACCGGTCAAATGACATATAACTTGGTTTTCAGGATTATCATATGCAGGAGAAAACAATTGTTCCACCAAGAATTCATACTTGGTTTGATCTTCTGATATTTGTAATAAAGAAGCAATGGTAGCCATTGCATCTGCAGCTTTATTGTCAATTCTTGATATTTGTGAAAACTTGATTGACACAAAATATTTCTTATAATCATCCACCATGTTTTTGTATGGTAGCAACTTATCATCTTTGGTTTGATAATCATCATTAATTTGATTAATGATAAGTTGTGAATCACCATAAACTTCCAGCTCTGTAATCTGCCATTCCAAAGCTATCTTTAATCCTATGAGTAATGCCTCATATTCTACTATGTTATTTGTGCAAGGAAACATCAACCGATATGATCGTGAGATGGTATGTCCTTCAGGTGTAACAAAAAGAATCCCTGCCCCCGAGCCATATTGTGTATAAGATCCATCAAAGTACAATGCCCACGGTCTCTGAATTGTTGTTGTAAAGACATCTGCATCAGGAAACTCAATATGCATTGGATTGTCTTCTTGTAAAGGAGCTTCAGCTAACTGATCTGCAATGACCTGTCCTTTAATCGCTTTTCGATCTACATAGTGAATATCAAACTCACTTAAGATCATTACCCATTTTGCAAGTCTTCCTGTTAAAGTGGCTCTGCTTAATAGGTATTTCAATGGATCTATCTTTGTTATCAGCTTAACTGTATGAGTCAACATATAATGTCGCCACTTTTGAGAAGCAAACACTACTGCAAGACAAGCTTTTTCAATGAAACTGTAGTTTAACTCATGTCTTGTTAAGGTTCTGCTGATATAATATATAGCCCTTTCTTTACCTGTAGAGTCTTCTTGTGCTAGCAATGCACCCAAAGATACTTCTGTTGCTGAAATATAGAGTATAAGCGGCTCTCCTGGAATAGGCGGAATTAGAACTGGTGGATGTGTAAGATATTGCTTAATCTGATTGAATGCTGCTTCACATTTGTCATCCCATTTAAATGGAACATTTTTATGCAATAAATGTGTGAATGGCAAGCTTTTGTCTGCCAGTTGAGCTATAAACCTTCTGATGGACTGTAATCTTCCTTGCAAGGATCTTAATTGACTGATATTTCATGGTGGAGGCATGTCCATTATAGCTTGTACCTTTTTTGGATCAACTTCTATACCCTTTTCTGAAACAATGTACCCTAGGAGTTTTCTAGATGTAACACCAAAGACACATTTCTTTGGATTCAGTCGAACATTGAATTTTTCCATCCTAATAAAGATTTTTGACAAGATTTCCAGGTGTTCATCTTGTGTATGAGATTTGGCAAGTAAATCATCAACATAATCTTCCATGAATGTATGCATCATATCATGAAAAATAGTTGTCATTTCTCTTTGATAAGTAGCTCCAGCATTCTTTAACCCGAATGGCATTACATTCCAACAATAGGTACCCCAAGGACATGTGAACGCTGTTTTATCTTGATCTTCTGGTGCAATTTTTATCTGGTTGTATCCTGAGAATCCATCCATTAATGAATACATTGCATGACCAGCAGTTAAGTCAACAATCAAGTCTATGTTAGGCAAAGGAAAATCATCTTTAGGGCATGCTTTATTTAAATCCCTGAAATCTGTACAAACTCTGATCCTTCCATCTGGCTTTGAAACAGGTACAATGTTTGAAATCCATTCTGCATAGTCAATAGTTCGAATGAATCCAACATCTAAAAGCTTCTTTAATTCTTCCTTGACCAATAATGCAACATGTGGATGCATCTTTCTGAGCTTTTGCTTTACAGGTTTTATCCCAGGTTTGATAGATAAATGATGCATTATCAGATTAGGATCTAACCCTGGCATATCAGCATATGACCAAGCAAAGTTAATTTGATTATCCTTCAAGAATTGCATGAATTTCTGGACTTCTTCAACTGTTAATGATGCTGCAATTTGCAAAACTTTTGGCTGCTCTGGTGTACTTATGTTGATTGATTCTGTTGGTTCAATCAAAATAGAAGATCTTTCATGATAATACTTGGGAAGAGTGTCAAGTTTCTCATCCTTCAGTGCCTCAGAAAGGTTTTCACTGTCAGATTCGCTCTTTATTTTTCTCTTGTTTTGATCTATCACTGCCTTTTTTCGGTTTTCATCAATAGATCCATCTTTTATTTCATTTATTTTGCAGCTAAGAGACTTGACACTCTCCTTGTCAAAATCATGAGTATAAGATTCTTGAATGAAACAATTGTTTTCTTCATTTGAGGAACAAAGGAAAGTTATAACATCTTCATCATTACTGAATGTAGGAATATGGATAGGTGCGTCAATGTCCCAATCTATAAGTTCTGGATAAACTAAAGGCATAGGATCATTAGGTTGGGTAAGGTCTTGAATTGTCAAAGTCATGATATGGTTGTCATCCTCATGGTAGACAAGGTATGTGATGGTATTCTCCTGTTGATTATCAATCTCGTTAGAATCTGATTCTTCCTCACTTGAGTCATGATCGCTTTGTAAAACATAATCGAGTGGAGGCCTTGAACCTTCTCCTTGTATAAGAACAGGTGCATATTTATGTATAGTATCAATTTGTTTATCCCTCCAGAATTCATCATTATAAATGGTGTCCCATTCATATTCATTAGAATCAGTATCTGAACTATTTTGCAATTGGAAAACTAATTCATGAGATTTATCTGACACAGATTCTCCTTTATGAACTAATGATGTCTGCTGTGAAGTAAATTCTTCTTTATCTTTACCATATCCAAGTCCTGTTTTATCAGTTGAATGCTTTGAAATAGGCTGAATTGGTTCGACAATTCCTTCTCTTCGTTTCCCTATAGGACCATTCCCTTCATAACCCATCTTTTGCATGATAGCGTACCCTTTACCATATTGTTCTTTAGGCAACTTAATGTGTAAGAGAGATTCATCTTCATCTTTGTATAGCCAATTTAGGATGTCCCTATCTTCAGCTTCTTCTTCAGTGGTATTAGCTCTAATGAATTTTCCATCAAACTTTGTGATTGGCACGGAAGTTTGAGATGTAGAAGCAGTCGCAATCTTTTGATTTGATAAAGTTGGTAAACCATGTGATCTTGGAGAAGGAGGTAAAGTAGAAAGAGATAGTGAATATTCACCTACCCCTTTGTCTTTAAACTTTAACTTTGTATCAAGATTCTTTGTCAATTCTTGCAATTGGACTTGTAGATTGGAAGAAGAAACAGCAAGAGCTTCTCTATTGTGTGGCACAAAGACATCTTGACTCACCCTAAGATTGGAACAAGTTTGGGTACTATTGTAATCAGCTTGTATAGTTATTTCTTGTCCATCATATGGAAACTTGATACATTGATGATATGTTGATGGTACGGCTTGCATATCATGGATCCACGGACGACCCAAAAGTATGTTATAAGACAGATCTCGATCTAGAACCTGACAAAAAGTATTCTTCACAACAGGTCCCACTCTGATAGGTAGCAATATTAATCCCTTAGAAGCTCTTTCTTCATCATCATATGCCTTAATGGTTATCTTCCTTCGTGAATCAATTTCATTTTCTGAAATTCCTAAGGCATTTATCAATTTTAAGGTACAAATATTCAAACCGGCTCCTCCATCTATTAAGACACGTCTAATTCGATGTTTATGGATCATGACTTCAAGATAGAGCGAGGAATTATGTGGATGTGTCATAGAAGCATCATCTTTATCGGAAAATGAAAGACAAGTGGGGGAAGACAAATGTCCCACCATGGCTTGAAATCTGTTTGCATCTAGATCAGTATCAACAGTTGTGTTCACAAGCGCTTCTTCTAAAATATTTTTGTGTATGGGGGATATTTTAAGAAGTTCAAGAATAGAAATTTGAGCTGATGTTTTTCTCAATTGATCAACCAGATTATACTGAGTTGGAGAAGAAATAGTTGTTTTAGACGAACTTCCTTTTAAAACAACCTTTGCTTGACCTCTTGTTGTTACATTAACCTGTTGATATTCTTGTTTTCCTTTAATTTTGATAACATTAATCCGATTATCATCTGTGTAAATATGGCGGATTATATTGTCTTCAACATTATGTATGCTTTTGGCTTTGGTATCCGATGTTTCCCCCTTTTGGTAGTTTGGCAAAGGATCTTTGAATGCTTGATGATCATCATTGGTATGATGTCCCTCAATTGTAATAGTACCATTGTCAATTAAATCTTGTACTAGATTTTTCAAAGCTTGACAATTGTTTGTTCTATGACCTTTACATCGATGATAATTGCAATAATACGAGTCATTCCATGATGGTGGTTTAACTTGTGGCTCATAATCTCTTTGTGGTGGTAAAGTGATAACCTTATTATCAAGAAGTTCCTTGAGAGCAGATTCAAGAGATTGACCCAAAGCAGTAAAAGTCCGTCGATTTGAAAAGAATGAAGGTCTAGATGGATTTGATATTTGGGTATTGCCAAGATTATTATTGAAATTACCATGATTTTGATTGGTATTTTGATTGGTCATGTTCTCTTGCTTGGAAATTTGTCCTTGTTGATTGTTGTTTCCTTGTTGAATTGTATTTCCTTGTGAATTGTTTCTTGGAGCACTTGATAGATTGAAAACGGATGGTCTTGTTCGTAAATTATTTGCATCCACTATACCATCATTAACAACATTTTTGTTTCTATTCCAAAACCTTGTTTTATCGTTGTTTTGATTTGATGTACTTGGATTATCAAGTTTTATCACTCCCCTTTTAACCAAGGCCCCTTCAATGGTGATTGCATTTTCAATCAGTTTTTCAAAGTTATGAGGACAATGAAGGTTAAGCCTATAGCTTAATTCTGGATCAAGGCTATTGATAAAAATATCCATCTTTTCCTTTTCAGGAATAGGACGAGAATATCGTGCAAATAACCTTCTCCATCTTTGTAAAAATGTAGTAAAGGGTTCTCCTACTTTTTGTTTTACTTTACAAAGATCAAGCATTGTTATTTGATGTTGAATATTGTAGGAGTATTGTGAGATAAACTGATTTATCAACTCCTCAAAAGTTTTGATAGGTGGAGTGATTTTTGAAAGCCACTCCATGGATTGTACACCTAGACTTCGTGGAAATAATCGCATCAAGTAAGTATCATCATAGGTGAATTCAAGACTCATGTTTCGGAAATCCCTAACATGGTCAATGGGATCAGTTTTTCCATTATACCTATCATACTTAGGAATTTCGCAATGTTTTGGAAATGGGATCATTTGAAGACTCCTATCAAATGGATAAGGAGATATGTCTTCCAAAACATATTTCTTTGTTGTACCTCCTTGCATTTCCTTTATTTGCCCTTGTAATTCTTTTATCTGTTGGTTAAGAGCACTAAAGTCATTAGGAGGATTTTCAGGATTTTGTTTAATCCCCTCTATGTCAAAGGTGTGAGGCAACTTAGCTCCTTGATTAGCTAATGAAAGGAAGTATTTTTCTTTGTTACGTTCTAGGATTCTTTCCATAAGAGTATGGAATTGAGGATCTTGTTCTGCTTCTTGAAGCTTTTCTTCCGTTAACTCATCAAGATTAAATGTTTCCTCTTCTTTTTCATTTCGGTCACCCATTTTGCTCATTGTAGTTTCTCCCTCGTCTTTTTCCATTTGTTTTTGAGATCTTGTGAGAACAGGCATAGATTTTACTCCAAATTTTACTTACTTTTGATCAAAAGAGTGAAATAGTGCAATTGATGTGGTATGTATGAAAGTCAGAATAGAATGAAAATTCTATGACTTATACGAAATTTTCTAATCTTGTAGCTTGTGTTGTTCCCTAAGTGAAAGGATGAAAATCCTGTTAGTGGGAATATAAGCAAAAGATCAAGAAAATGATGATTTTTGCACTTTATGAAGTTTTGATCATGGCTTTGTAAAAAGATGGATTTTGTGATAGATGCCTAATGTATTCTAAGTTCTCTATTGTAAGATTTGATTTGGATGAGTAGAGTATTCGATTGCTAGTTGGGGAATATAACTAAAACGGATGCGTTGACTATGGTTATGCCTTTGAGAAAGGGCTCTTCTTTGAAAATAAGCTTGTGAATACAAGGGCTCTATGGCATAATCATCTGAAAGACCTCTAACACAATCATGATACCTATGAAGAAAAGTTCTATATTTAAGTAAAACTTTTCGACTTTGATATAAGAATTGTTGTTTCTTCAATAATTTCTTGTGGTTGAGAGGTTTCTTTGGCTTCTTAATCCTTTTGGAAACGGATTTCTTTACAAATTTTGTAGATTTCCAATCTCGTAACATGAGATTGATCAATATGATAATGAGTGTTTTGGATGATCTTTATCTAAATTAATGTAATGAAAACACATCAAACAAATTTAAAACAGTTGTTTTAAGTCCTATGCTAAACATCAAGTGTGTAACCAAAATGTTTTTCAAAAATTGTTTTAACAGGTTTTACACATGACAAGCACTTCAAACAGACTCACTCTTAGTTCTCAAGTAGGTCATCATAGCAATCAACAGCCCACATCTTAAAACTGCGTCGACTCACACAGCCGTGTCACCCCCGAAAGGGCGCCCGTGTTTTTGTCTTTTCCAGGTGCGTACTCAGAGTGACGGAAGTGGATACCGGATCCCCTGAGCAAACAATCCTTGGCAGTTATATGGTGAGTATCTTGGGGGTAGATTCTTCCCTCCCCTGCACTGTGATTGAAACAATGTTCGGAAACTGACTCGGTTAGTTACTACACTAGGTTCGTAGTAAGGATTTCCGTTCGGTGCGGAAAATGATAGACTCCCTCGAGAGACCTCCCTACCTTTAGAACAAAGGCTTTGGGGATGGTTATCAATGCACACTACCGTCAAAAGAGGGTTTCCCCAATTTTGCTTTAAATTTTATAGTGGGGTGGAATAGCCTGGCTTTGGCTTGAACCCACTTGAGTCGTTCCTCTTGGGTGAGTACTTTTTCCCACAAGAGCAGGCTCTCTACAAGGTTTTAACAAAGCTTAAAGATGCGTAAAAAGAAATAGGTGAGTTTGGCATTTTGATCACCCAGTTAAGGGGAGAGCATAGGCCTATCACCGAGAACAAAGAAAACACTAGGTTCAATTATTAAGCACCAAATGGAAATTTTCTAAACTAAGTGAAGATGTTGCTTCACATAAACAGAAAATTCATTTTAAGCCTAAATTGAAAAATGAAGTGTCTATCTTAGGATTGCTCTATTTTATACTTTAGATGACTACCCTAGGATTGATAAATTTTATGCTTTAGATGACTACCCTAGGATTGATAAATTTTATGCTTTAGATGTCTACCCTATGATTGATAAATTTTATGCTTTAGATGTCTACCCTAGGATTGATAAATTTTATGCTTTAGATGACTACCCTAGGATTGATAAAAAAATTTTTTTTTTTTAATTAATAACTGTCTGCGGCTGCGTCGGAATCAGTTAGACTAAACTACAGTTACAGATTACAGATTACAGTCTTCTAAAAATTTGCACTGCAAAACATATTATGGGCGCTGCAATACTCGTCACGGGCGCTGCAATACTCGTCACGAGCGCTGCAATAAACGTCACCGACGCTAAAACAGTCGTCACGAGCGCTGCAATAAACGTCACGGGCGCTGAAATACTCGTCACGGGCGCTGAAACAGTAGTCACGGGCGCTGAAATAATTGTCACAGGCGCTAAACTGGAGGTGTTCTTCCGAAACGTGTCGTCTGCGCTATTCCGCTGTTTTTCCTGTAATCAATCCAAAGAAGCTGCAAAAAGATGTTAAAAAAAAGGGGGCAAGGGCCCCACGGTGGGCGCCAAAAAATGTGTAAATGCTTAATTGTAATCTAAATGAAAACATAAAACACTAAATGAAACTTTAAACTAAAGAAATTTAAATTAAATTTAAATAAACAAAATCTTTAGAACCGTCCCATTTTCCTCTATCTACAGTGATTTCTTTTTGAAGCTTTTGCTCTCAGATTGTGTAAGCTAGGCTTCCTTCAAATGGCAACTTGTAGAACGAGTATGCAAATGAGAATGCTTTACTATTCTATATGCTGGTGGAGATGAGATTGATGATACGGATATGGACAGGGGCTGTGAATTATGCACAGGGGCTGTGAATGGGAGATATCATGATTCTATTGCTACTATGCTATGATTCTATGCTATTGCTATGAAAGTACTCTATGAATGCTATGGATGCTATGTAATTTGCCTATAGTTTACTTGCTTAAACTTCTATATGATTTTGGAGCTCTCGGCAGCTGTATTTATAGATTTTTGCAGGCTCAATCCCGGCTGTCAAGAATCTACGACTGTGAGATTGTCTGGTAGGTTTGAATGGTGAGAGATTGAGAGGTTGAGAAGATGGAAGAGGTTGAGAGGTTGGAGAGAAGAATGGATTCATGTCTTCAACCCACGGGAACAAGGCTGCACAGGAACAGAAGAAATTTAATTTTCTGTTTTAACCGTTTGCTTCCCGGGAGTTGAAGATAAATCCCAAATTAAATAAATAAATTTATTTAATTTTATTTATTGCATTTTGATATTTGATTTTTGATTTTTGGACTATGGAAGATTTAATTAAATATTTTGAAATATTTAATTATGATGTGACCTTAGAAGAATATAAAATAGTTAGAAGAATTAATTAAATATTTTTGGAATATTTAATTATAAATAGATATATGAAAATTTAGAAATGATTTTAAGAATGAATATTTAAATTGATTTAGAGGAAATAATTAAATATTTTGGAATATTTAATTATAAATGATATTTAGAAGAAGAATAATATTTTAATCTTTATTTGAATAAAATATTCAAACTAAGATTATATGATAATTAATATAAATAAATTGTAATATTTATTTAATTAATTAAGAAATGAATATGAAAAGGTGATTAAATATTTAATCGAAATGAAATCATGAACAATATAAATAAATTATTTAAATTTATTTATACGTAGATAGAATTTGAAGATTTTAATTAAATATTAAAAATATTTAATTAATTACCAGACAATGTGATGTGACTATTTTAAGGTGTATACACTAGATATGTTGAAAAACGTAGAGATATTGATTTTTTTTGTTGGTTAAACATGGCAAGAGATAACTATGGAGGAGTTACAGTTGTCCAAGTGTGTGGAGAAGGAGAAGGAAGTTGATTACCAACTTTTGTTGGAATTTCTAAAATACTCTTTATTATTCAAAGACTATTTTATGACCAGCGGCCTATATTTTGTAATTATCAAACTTTGGTTATGGTTTTTTGGTCGTAGGCTGAAACAAATCATTCTTATATCATTTTTTAGATCAGCTTAGTTATCAAACCCAGTATATATATGTGTATGCTTTACAAACAAAATATAATAGATAATATATGAACTTTTCTTTGCTTTCGAGGCTATTCAAGTGTATTACGCATTTGCCTGAGTAGTGTGGTGTAAAAAGGGAGATTTTATTTCATCGCTAGGTGATCAAGGAGGTAGGGCCCACTTATTGAATTTCTCAATGATGTAAAGAACCGGACCAAATTTTTTTGATTTTTGAATTACAATCAGCAATGCAACACACCCGTTAGGGTTAGATAAATCAAACCAGCAGTTACAATATAACTCTTTGCCAAGAATGCGCACTCAATCTCAACATGAGAGAGGCTGTCATATGGCAAGAGGATCGTCAGTACAAAAAATCAGAACTGCAACTGAAAGTAACTCAACACCAAGTATGTGCTACCCAAACCAGAATGGAATGAGGTGACCATATGGTGGAGATTGAAAGAAATACAAATGCAACTTCAAATAAACTCAACACCCAGAATGTGCTTTCAAACCCGGAGTGGGAATGGAGCTACCATAGGGCGGAGATGTACGATATTACAATGCAAATCAAAGTAAATAGGCGGCAAGCCAGCCTCTTCCACTTATTCAGTGGGCAATTACAAACATGATAAGCAAGGTTGAGAGAAATGCTGACAGTACTACTGTTCAGCTTACAATAATATAGAGAATGCCTGCAAGAACAAGGATTAGAAGCTCTTCAATTGCTGCAATAGAAAATGTGACCTCCACCAAGCTTAGTAAGACTTCCTAACACCAAACCTTCACCAAAAATGCACTTTCCAAAATCTGATATGACAGAACAGCAACTTGAAATGCATAACCAGCAACCCTAGAATCCACTAAAATGCTCACAACTCACTCAAAACTGACCCAAATGACTTCAAATCTGATGCAATAGACCCTCAAAATGATGGCGCCTAGTTTAGTAATGAGAAAGGGCAGCTAAAAGTGGCTATTAATTAATGGCATAGATTCCAAAGCACTCCAGAATGTAGGGCTTTCAAGGAATGACGAATTTGCTTTATAAAATCAGAAACTTCATATTAAAATCTGCAAATATTCATGAAGGGTCTCTTCCAACAGAGAAAACCAATGAGACAATACCCATAACAACTCTTTTTGTATTTTTTGATTTATGAGTGAAACTACAGATTTAGCCCTGTTATCAGCAACTCCAGAAAATGACATAAAATGCAATAAACTGAACTACAAAGCAAAATGTCAAGCTACAATGCGAACCTCACTACAAAATGACACTCAAAACAAGCAAACCTCTCTACTAGGTGCTATCTCTCAAGCACGAAGTCGATCCCAAGCTAGGAGGCATTCATTCCTCAAAGCAATCCAGCAACCATTTCGGCAGCATAACAATACTCAAGATATCAGATAATGAAAATGAAGATCAAGACCTCCTTTTATAAACTTGTGATGACTTTTCCAGAAGCTTCTAGAAACCCTAACTTTCAAATTTGAACTGTCTTCTTTTCCCTCCAATTTGGGCACCCCCTTTCTCAAGGTTTAATTTAACTCTATTTTAAAAACTTTTCCTTCATAAAAAGGCATCCTTTTCTCCAAGTAATATTTTTTGACTTTAGAAATATAAAATATTTCCTTCATGAGATAATACCCCTCAAGGTCCCCTTCTTTAAAACAACTTAAAGTCATAATACTAGGACAAGGGGTTATTTTATAAAATAAAACATTATTGTCATTAAAATACTTATTCCTCCAAAATGAACCCCTTACGCCAAAATTCAGAATTACCCAATGAACTGCCAAAAGAGGAAAGTTGACTGAGCTGGTGCTGACTGGACCATTGCCAAAAATAGAATTTACTAAAAATAGTAAATTCGGAAAGTTGCTTGGAATGTAATGCATGTGCCACCATTGCGAAGCTCTCTGAAAACCCAGAAGGAATCCAGAATCCGAACACCCAAACTCCAACAAACAAAACCCTGAATCTTCAAGAGAACTCACCAAGCAGCTGGAAACCCTAATTCTGTCTCTGATTAGCCAACAGCACACCAGGAAAAGGCCATCAATCACTGAAAAGAGCAATGCTAAAAACGGGGACATTACAAATGATCTATTCAGTTGATTTACTTTGGTAATGTATGGTTTCATTCTTCTATATTATGATTTAATATTGTTTGAATTAATTGTTGATACATTATGATTGAATCGGATTAAGTGTTATTAGTTTCAAGTAAAATAGAAAAATTGCTTATTGATATTTTATAGTGTTATCTATTTATTTGAGAAATTAAGTTAGGAATTATATTCTAGAATTTTTCACACTGTCATTTTCTAGACTGTAATAGTTCTTATCACAGTTTTTGTTACAGTTCTTGTCACACTTCTTGGTGCAATTCCTGCCACTTCCTATCATAGAACAGAAGTAGGAGAATTACAATAGATTTTCATTTCAGATAATTGTGCGTTCTTAGATGCATATCATTTTCACTTATCTTTTTTATTTTATCCCTTAAGAATTCAGCCACAACTTTAAAGTTTCCAATCATAGTTTTTTTCTAAACACATACTAGTATCCTCAATCAATGAAGTAGAGTTTGAGTCACTATTAATGCACTCATTCCTAATCTACATAGCATCTCTCCCTACCACCACCTCATCTACCCCTCCTATCGTATCCTCTCCTCTCTCCTCCACTACATCCCCTTCTTTATTTAATGCATCCATAGATACATACTCAGACCACTCCTCCTATGTCTCCTCTCTCGCTACCCCTACTTTGCTACCTCCACCATGTAAAATTAGTCTCCTCAACCCCTCACTATGCATCCCACTCCTTTCCCTTTCCTCATCACCTCCCTCATGGCCATCCTAAATTACTCTTGTATGCCCATCTACCCTAATCATGTAAGTCTGTGTGGTATTTGTGTAGGCCACCACCTCCTTAGGTTGTTGTAAAGCCTATATCAACCCCATGCTCCTAATCGTCCCACTCCACTCTCTACATCTACACCCAACTCTACAGTAAATTGTCTCTACTCACCTATGGTCCCTACTATGCCACTTCTCATGCCTACCTCATGAAATAATGTGGACCCTCTTGCACTCCCTATTGTAATTCAAATTATCTTAATACTCTATCAGGATGATATCTCTCAATGATCTACTAGCATTTCCTAATCAACATTGAGAGACTGCATATCACAAGTAGTGTCAGTCATCATACCATGTCTCCCATCCTAATATGGCCTCCATACAAATTCTTCCTTTGTTAGGTCATCCAACACTTGTCGCCAATGATCTATATCCTTGACTCATTTCCCTCTCCCATCTGAACACATAGGGCTCCCCATGGTCCATTGCTACTCTATCCCCAAATATTCAAAGCATGGAAATATGTTCCTAGGCCCATACCTGTACTAGTGTGATCTTTCTTAAGCTCCTCCCCTCCCTATAGGTTACCATGTACAAATATTTGTGTAAGTGGGCTAGCATGTACACTTCCTAGGAAAATCTATGTCCAATCTCCACCATCTTTTCCACAAATTATAATAGACCAACATGGAAAGTCATGCCACTATTATCCAAAACTAAATGTCAATAAAAATAAATTCCATCACTAATGAAAAATTTGGAACCATCATGTTGCAACTATCCAAGTGTAAATCCATCCCCCTCCTAAGGAGATCGCTCCTCCCAATTGTGATGTTTCCTCTACTGTTGTGGCCAGTAAATACACTAATTAGGTCCTAATCAACACGCATAGAATCCTTCATACATCCTCAAGGCCATTGTCATCTCCCCAATTGGAAGATGAAATATACTCATCTCCAAGTGCCATTGCTCTATTAATATCTTTAGCATTTCTCTATACAAATGAATCATTGGCATCCATGCCACATACTCTTGTCTTATCACTCACAAGGTTTCTCTCTCTTCCTCTGTAATTCAATCTATCAACCTCAACACTCCAATTTTTCCCTCTTATGTCTCTAACACATCTAGCTCTGCATGCACACCATGTTATACGCTTAATCAAATTCACCTAAACATTAATCCACTCACCTCACTTTCACTTTCACCTAGCCTCTTTCCATTTCCCCCTATTACAAAAACTATCCCATCCCTAAACCACTCACCTTTCACCTAACTAGCCTAAGTCTCCACCAAGTCACCCTATTTTTCACAATGTCACCTATTCCACTATAGGATCAACTTATTTTACTAGGTCTCCACAGTATCCTACTAAGTCTCCCTATTTTTCATAGGGTCACCTATTCCTCTACAAGGATACCCTATTTTACTAGGCTACCCCCAGTAACCTAAAAGGTCACCCTATTTTTCATAGTGTTTCCTATTCCTCTACAAGCCCACCCTATTTTACCAAGTCACCCTTTTTTCACAGAGTTACTTATTCCTATATAAGGTCGCCCTACGTGACTACCAAGACACTCTATTTCTTATATAGGGTCACCATACATGGCTACCAAGGCACTTTGTTTCTTATAAAGTCACCCCACTTAGCCACAAGGCCACCCCAATGTGTTTTCCCACTTGGGTGACCCTATTTCTACCTCATTTCTTGACCCCTACAAACAAAAAATTACAATAAGGCTTAGGTTATAATAAACTTAATTATGCACCTACCCCTCCAAACATGTGTATGACCTCACTCGTTTTGCACAATGCTCCACAATAGGCATATTTTCCATCTCCTTTTTGTTACTCTTTCAAACTCCTCTCAAATCTACTATTGAAAATGGTAAAGATGAATGGTTTCCACCCCCACATGTTATTTATTCAACCCTAATTATCTTTTTTTACCACATTTTATTCATCCTTACTTTGTTTATTCTTCCTTCAACCTCATTTTTTCCTCTTTTCTAATTTTTTATCACTTTTTTCCTTTTAAGAGGCCATCTAGGCACCTTTTCACCCACCTACCCCCTTGAGGGAGCATCACCTTCCTAATCATTTTTTCTTCATCACATTCACACTAGGGAATCTATTTCACTTCATTTTCTTCCTAAGATCTATATTCTAATTTTTTATTTAAAATAACATTAGTTTAATGTCATTTCAAAAAGGAGAAAAATTTAGACACCTAAAATTGATCATTTACATTTGATCAATTTATCCTGATTCTTCATATTCTTGATTATATATTAATTAAATAATAATTTAATTATTTAATTAATATTCGTGATAGCCTAATCCCCATCCAAAAGTTATTCTTCTATTATTCCACAAAATCTAACCTAATGTAAATAATTATTTATAATTATTTACCTATCCTTCATCGTCTTTCTTCTAAAAAAATAAATAAAATTTATGTAATTCCACCTTTTACCCATCCTCTATAATCTTCCTCTAATCTTCATTACCCCCAATCCCTACCTAATCAAATGCACATGAATAATCAATGATTAAGTGGGGATTTTACTGCTCCAAATCCCCACAAAATCCATGTCATACCAAGTACCCTCATGGGGTGCTCAAAGGTATGGTTCAACCTTAAACTATCCAATTTTTCCATTTTCCCATGTACCTTGGAGGCATGGGATATCTTCCTCTTTTTCATAAAAGAGAATTTTAATTCCCTTTGTACTCCAAAGGTATGGTGATTAAAAAACACTCCTTTATGAGGAACCTTCCAAGGGGCACCTCCAAATACCCTACCTCAATCCCATCCATGCACTAAATCACATGTAACATATCATCCCTTGATCATCCACCAATCGTGGGGCCTCCACTCTCACCCAACCACCATCTGCCACTTGTCACTCTCTCCTTGCTTGAGAGATCTCAAGCCATTCTAGCCAGTGATCTTCCCAATCAATCCTAGCCACTAATCCCTCCAATAAAAAATATATATGTTACACCCCATTGTGTATTCACCAATTACTATTATCTTTTATGAGAAAATATTTTTTAATACCTGATTATGTTTTAATGAATTTCAATGAATGAATGAGATGTATGAAAATGCATTATGATGTGATTTTTTTTTAATGCTCTAATGATGTAAATGATATATGATGAATAAGATTTTCATGTTATCAGATAACTTTGTTCATGTTGCACTAAGTTGGATGCAGGAAAGATTCAAACCCTCTAGTGAGGAGAGGGAGATTATCACCTAAGAGAGAAACTTGGTATGGAAACCACTAGTGTACCTAATTGAGTAGACACACACACTCACCACCTAGGTTAGACAATCCTATTCAAGTTACTCTAAGCTATGTGTCAATAAGTGTTAAACCATGTTGATAGATTTTTATTTTATAGGAATGTTTGGATGATTTTCTTTGATTCTCTTTGATTGTTTAGTCAATTTGAGTATGAAATGAAGAAAAATAGACCTCATCAATATGGAACATAGAAACATAGGGTTATGATGGACATATCTTCCTACTTTCATTGGGAAATAAGATCCCCACAAAGAATTGACTAACAACCCTTAGGTGAATAAACTCAATGTGAGAATCTTCATATTTCCTTATGCTTTGAGGATGGGGATCAAGGTCAAATAGCACTTTGGGGAGAAAAACTAAAAATATCAAATCAACTCTAAAATATAATCTAACACTTGAAACAACAATATTAAACTCAATATTAGTAGAACCAAGCCCGTGGGCGAATGGGTCTTTTTTCAAGTATTTTTTGCAACTTTCAAGAGCCTCTAATGTTGACCTATACCTTCTGATTTGTCCAAGTTTTAGTGTTGGAAAGTCAAAAATCAAATCTGTAGGTTAGATTTCATTATTTGACAACTTTGACAACTTTTCCAATATTGCACTTTAAGAGGTCTTCAAGTCTTCTTCAACCTAAATCTATAATCACACATACAAGAGAGAAAAATGTTTATTTTTGGTGAATGGGTGTTTTCCTTGGTCAAACCCCATTTTGATAATCAAACCTTGAATTGGAACGAAACATGAAAGAGGGAATGAAGAATGAACAAAGCTATGTTACCACTCAACAAACCCTTGAATGAACCTTGATAATTTATATCTTAGAAGGTCTACAACTTGCATGAAATTGCTTCAATGGATGTTGATCTTGATACTTGAATAATTTTTTGAATGCTTGAACTTGATCTTGAAGCCTACATCACAATATTAGCTCCAAAAACATGCATGATACAAGAAGAATTTAACATGATGAATGGATCTTGATTGCTACAATAAATCTTTGATATATCTGCTCTTGAATTCTCTTGATCATCAACTTTCTTGTAAATTTCTCTTCAAATGCTCTTGACATATCTTGAAAATGCTCTTGTAAATCTAGGTGAAACTTAGAAAATAACCTTGTATTTATAGGTATGTATCCTTCTCAAAATTCAAATATCATAAGACAACATTGAAATATGGATTTGGGGACATTAAAATACCACCAAAAACACATTTTAAATTTAGGTCCAAAGGTCTAGGGAGGACCCATTTTCCCATGGGTGAATAGGTCTCGGGTCCCTATTCCTAGAACATGCATTGCTCAATGTAAAGTGTATGTTTAGGCATTAATTATTGTCGGGTTTCCCCTTTGGAAAATGTAATTTATTAGATTATAAATAAAGGGATTATTAAGGCCTAATCAAGCTCAATTTAATTAAGAGGGCCCAAACAAGTGTGAAAGTATAAAGAGATATTTTTCAAAACTAAATTAGGGCATTATTAAGTCCATTTTAACTAGGAGGGCCCAAACAAGCATGAAAATGTTAAGGGATACATTTTTCTACACTACATTTAGCCCCCACTTTAGTGAGAGGATGACCCTACATCAAATTTACATTAAAGTAGACAATCAAGAGAGGTCTAACTATACAATTTTTGGAAAGATAAGATGATAAAGATCAAGGAGGAGGATCAAGCCCCCAAGATCTAAGATCTCAAGGCAAGACCAACAAAGGCACAAAGAGACAAATAGCTATATTAAACATATATATGCAACAATGACAAGATACACTAGTAGAAAAACAACAATAAATGACTAAAAAAACTACTAAAAATTGGTCATGTGACCATTAGTAGTTTATTTTCGGTCATTATGCCGAAGGCTTCCTACGCTTAGTATTTGCGAGGTCATTTTACATCCGACGGTGTAGATTCGTGGAGAGGGAATCACCTGCAATCAAATGCATCCGAGCCCGTCAATGCTTTTTCCTGGATGTCACAGAGTAGTTACTGGAAGGATGGAAAAATATCTCCAGATTTCCCCTATCGACGGTTCAAAGTGCAGGACAAAGGGCACAACACGATAGGTATATCTACGTTGTTCATATTTTTTGGCCATTTTCCCGGTTGTACGTTTTGCTACTTTCCCCACTGTCATTGCTTTTCTTTACTGTGAATAGATTGAAGCAACAGCTGTAGGAAGATTGGTTTTGGTTCGTGTTATTGAAATACATTTTTATTGTGGAATCATTGCAAGCTCTGCCGGCATCTTCAACAACTCCCGTTCCCGTTCAGTTGAAAAGGAATTAATGTCTCCGTTTAGAGGGTGGGGTTGTAAATATCTATAGAAAAAGCATATATGAACCCCGTTTCGCATTCTGAGGTGGGAGTTGCAGCTTTAATTATGACGAAGAAGTTTTTGGTCAATTTTCTGGTTTTCTGAGGCTCGACTTTGTCATCTGAATGGGATTCAGCACCTTGGAGGTGCAATAAGTGCAACGGGGTTGAATGCCATTGAACTAGGTTTCCGTTATTTGAAACTGTAATGAGAATTACTATTTTTGTCCATTTTTATTTCATGAATTTAATGGGTTTCGCCTTGCCTTTGTTTTCTTTGGACGAACGTAAGGGCAATATTATTTTTGGTATGGATCGTGTTATTAGGTGAGACGATATTTTCTTATGAATTTAGAAGCTATATGGTTTAGGCACTCTATGTTAATTCAGCTTGTTATTTAAGACTGTATTTCATTTATTGTGTGTGCAGGGAAAGGCAGTTTTGTTTAAATGTTACTGAAATTTTCTTTAAAATTACAGGATGTAGGCGTTTGCTGTTAAATAATACCATATTGGCAGCTTGACAGCAGGTAAAGTTGTTTTTGTGTAAATGGCAAAGTGTGAATGGCATTGTTGGTGTTCATTTATTTTATTCTGCTAGCGCTGACAGGGGTTTTGCATTTTTTATTCAGGCCCAAATTTAATCCCATAACCAACTAACAAATTTCACCTTGGAGCTTTGACATTAACTTGTATCTGGTAGACTGAGCTTTCTAAAACTGCTTTTATTGTGTGTGGACCGTTTCATATGATCTATAAGAGACTACTATTGAGTATGTTGTTTGCGCCAGACTGTAAGATTTGTTTTGAGTTCCAGTTCAAACTTTGACCTACCCTATCTGCTTATCACCCTGTTCCATGGAAATTCTGCCTTTGTTGAAATAGAATTTTTCACACTGCTAGGACATTCAACATTTCATTCATTTTCCCATTAGTTGTGGGCTTTAGTATATGATGGTTCATGTCCTATTGTCTATTTATACTTAAATTTTGGGTCCATAATCTATTATCTTAATCTGTTCAGTTTTATTTTTTACTATTTCTTAACAACATTCTTCTCTTATAGAATTACCCTGCCTATTGAAACATCGGCTAGTGGAGTCTCATTAGCCTACTTTAGTCCTAAACTTCTACTAAAATGGATTTGTTGAAAAGGGTTTAGAAACTTTCAAGCAAATTCAATTGTCAAGTTTAAAGCCAAATTCCGCAACCTTTGCTAGCATCCTCCCTACCCATGCCAAAATGGGAGCTTTGGAACAATATGGAACTACTGTCTGGGGATGCTGGCTGTCCCTAGGCTGGGGACATCCCTTGGGGATGGAAAATAACCATTTATGGATAGACAAGGGAGATAGAGACAGCTTGGGGACATTTCTGATGTGTCCCCACATCCCCAAAATGTCAAGGGAATGGGGATAGCCAGAAAACCTCCAAGAGACAAGAACACATCCTTGTGTATCATAGGCATTGAGGACAAGGAATGTTCTTCCACAAGATGTGGGTCAGATATATCTCTAATGTTGATTTCTTATACCTTTATTAGGTCTATTAAGAGAATGGAATCATCTAAACTACGGTATCAAGCTTCCATTTTGATAGCTTTCCACAAGGACATTCAACCTTGTCAACGTAAATATTTGTAGAATTGACTAAAAATTGAGCAGGTTGTATTGGCCTTGTATGAAGTTGAACTGGACCTTGGCACAAGACATTCTTAGATGAGCTTCTTGTTGTAGTTATTTGATTCAGCAATTCAAATTATATATGAGTTCCCATTCAGTGAATAGAGTAGTTGCTTATTGCACACTATCATTAGCTGATGGCTATTATGATAGATTTAATAATTTTAATCACATTTATATCTCAATAGAAATGCATGTTGTTTAATGTTTGGCCTTGAGTACTAATGCATTATTATGTAATTTAGAATGGTAACATTATGGCTATTGGTTTCTATTTGCATCTGTTAACCATTCAACGCTCATGCTAAAGTTACCGTTATATGGTTTGATGCTCTTTTTCCAGATTGAGCAATTGGAATGGAAGATACAATCAACCAAGCTAGAAGAATATCAATATAGACAGATTGCATCAAGTAGCATTCCAAAAGGTTTGCATTGTCTTTCCCTTGGGCTCTCTGATGAGTATTCGTCAAATGCTCATGCCCAGAGGCAGTTGCCATATCCAAAATTAATGATCTTCCCTGTTGCTACAATCATTTCCTGGCCTGCAGATACAGATCCTCCAACTTTGAATAGTCATACATAGTCAAGATGAAAAAAGAAAAAAAAATTAGTGTGTAACCATGATGTGTGGACCTTCATGACTGACATCCACAAACAACGTATGGGGTTTGTAGCACACACATTTTGTTTTTAAAAATAGGTTAAGCTTGTTGAGATCTGTCAGACTTGTGAATGGCAGATGGTGGATATCTGTTCAAATAAATATTTTTCATATTACAGTTTCAGTGGAAATTACAGGAATCACTTTTTGACATGATGTTGTGAAACATGGGTCAATGTGTTTTGACTAGAAAAACTATAGGGTTGAATCCTGGTGGAAAATACCTCCTACTTATCAATTGATGAGCTAAACGGGCTTTATAATGAATGGTTCACAAGGCACAACACTTGCTGAATTTTTTGCAAATGGGGTTGCAAGCTAAGTGGGCTTAACCTCAGGGAAAACTCCATGGTTAAGCGCGCTTGAGTTGGAGTTGTATTGGGATGGGTGACCTCCCAGAAGGCCCAATGCTTTACCTCTATGAGCATCACCTAGATGCAATGAGTTCTCAGTGAACCATTCATTATCATGAAAGATGGGTTCTTGTGAACCACTACTCATGAAACATGGGCCAATGAGCTTGACTCGAAAAACTACGCTGTTGAATCCTGAAAGCAATATCATAATTTGACACACTGTGGAAAATACCTCCTACTTATCAAATGATGTTGTGAACTGGAGAAAAGATTATATAGGCTGATTTACTGGCTTTATTGTTTATACACACATTGTATGTCAATGTTTAACTGATATTTGATACACTAATGTTCCCCTGTCCTACTGAATGCTTATGTGTTATATGCATTTGTACTTACATTGATCCAATTTTTAATGATGCTTTTTCCTTAGCTGCTGCGAAGAAGGCTGATCCTAAAGGACAGGCACAATAGTAACTTTTCACCGACCAAAGACACTCAAGACACCTCGGAACCCTAAATACCCTTGTCTCAGTGCACCTCGTAGGAACAAGCTTGACCAGTATGAGGTTCTGAAGTACCCTTTGACTACAGAATCTGCAATGAAAAAGATAGAAGACAATAATACACTTGTCTACATCGTTGATGTTCGGATAGACAAGAAGAAGATTAAGGATGCAGTGAAAAAAATGTATGACATTCAAACCAAGAAAGTCAACACCTTAATCAGGTAGGTTATGATCTATATTTTAAATTTTTAAAAACTTTTCTTGCATCAATTGCATGTTTACTGCTGTTAGTTTTGTGGCTGGTTAAATCAGTTGCCTTCTTAAATTTAAATAGGAAATAGACAATAAAGTAATTTCTAATGGATTTTTTGACATGGATAATTAATTTTATATTTTCTGTGTTTAGGCCTGATTTATTGAAGAAGGCATATGTAAGGTTGACCCCAGATTATGATGCATTGGACGTTGCTAACAAGATTGGCATCATCTAAATCTCTAGAGGCTTCTCCTTAGTTTAGGCTAGCTTTGCATTCCCAAGTATTCTGTGTCTTGTACTTTGTTCCTAGTATGGTAAAGACCAAAACTTGTACATTGCTGGTTAGTATCACTATCACTATCACCATCACCTTGTGCAGGTGGATCAATATGCAGTTTTGAATTTTGCCACTACGTTTTCTTTTCAATTTTATTATGGTCTTTAAATTCCTATTTCTCGATCATTTTTAATGAGAAGCATACCAGTTAAGTAAAAAATGTACCTTATATTTGCTGCATTGTCTTTTCAACCATATTATTTTGCATCTACATTGTTTTTTGAATTTATTATGGTCCTTAATTCCTATTTTTCTCTTATTTTCTAATGAGAAGCTTGCTAAATGAGAAAAACCTATAGTAGCAATGCTTAGGTCATTTATCCAAACTACATAACTTTGTGCTCCATTTACAATTCTTAAGATTTTTCGTATTACAGAATGTGATTCCAATGTTTTAGATGTCAAATATTTTACAGGCCTCCATGAGAATCTGTGGGTAGCAATCTTTTTTATATTTGGTTAGATGCAGTGAGTTATAACAACATAACAAAATCTACATTCAAAAGTTGAAGGGTGTGAAACTTTCTGTCCAAAGATTTGCGGAATGCCTTTGAGTTTTGTAATAGAATTGTCATCTTTTGTGATATTTACTTTTGTTATTCTTGTCCACAAATGCAAAATTGCTATTCCCAAAGTCATTGATACAGAATAGGTTAAGCCCTGTGCCACAACAAGCGCTGTTTTATCAAAGGCATCATAAATCATCAAATCAGGCGAGAGAGCTTAGTAGTTGAAATACTTGTAAAGACAGAAAGAATAGGATCATTTTTAAATTTTAAATAAAATATATTCATTAGATCAAGTAAAGAAAATAATAATATTATGACATTGCAAAAAAAAAGTGACTTGATGAACAAATTACGGTGTCCAATTTTTCTTTTAAATCCTTTTGTTAATTTCCCTTTTCTGTTTTCTTTTTGGATATGCAAATTGTGTGAAGACTGTATCAGTTATGTTCATTGTTAATTATATTGATTTTTTGCATTCGTTGTAAAGTTTAGCTGCTTGTGGCAACTAGAAAATGCACCAGCATTATTCCATGGCCATAACTCTGTAGCAGCCACAACTAAAGCTAACCAAAGTCGCTTTTTGACATTGGATAATTGAATGTTTCAAATAGTCACCGCAAACTGAATTATTAGCATTTCTTGTGAAAGTCATAATATCTCAACTATTAAAGGTTAATATTTCTGAGCTATGATTAAGTGCCATATATTTGGCACTCATGTGAATTTTGCTCTCTTTAATAGGGATGTTTGGCATTTGCTGTGTATGTTTCATTCTTGAATCTCTCAATATGATTTCTTCCTTGTCTGACTGAAATCTAGAGCCAACACTCAATGTTCTGTATTTTTTTAACAATCTTTTCTGATGGCATTAAGGAAATTCATTTTTGTAGCTTAAATTTCTATTTTTGGTTTAATGGAGCATTAATAAAATGATATGTTTGATTAATAGATGATATGTCTAGCACTCCATTCGAATGCTCAAAAAAATCTTTTGAGGAGTCCTTCATGCTAATAAGAGACATATTAGAGAGTACTGTGTCTGTAAAATAGTGTGGGATGCAAATAGTCCTATTTTTAATATAGTTGAGGGCATTAAAAAAGTGTTACAGATAAGGTTCAAATATCGAAGGATCACATTTTCAAGAGTTGTTGAGGTGTCTTTCATGCTGATAAGAGACATTAAAGAGTATGGTGTCTTTAAAATAGTGTGGGCCAGACACAGCCCTAATTATGCCAATAGGTGTTCCCTGCAGGGCAAAGTGAGCTCCCATATGTTATCAGGGTGTGATCAATGATCACTGTCCTTTGGGTATAGGATGGCGATTGAATCCATTTGAGATTTTTGCTTATGACCTTTGATGTAGGAGTGGGTGGAGATTGGCAAAGCAAGAATTGGATAGATTAGTGAGTGAATAGATCTTAGCCAAACATCCCTTGGCAATGTAGATCATCATTGTACGTGTTGTCCTGTAGAGACCATGTATTGTAGCTTGCACATTTTCACTTGATCATAAATGCTTCATTGGAGTGTTCGTGAGATGATGAAGAAGGCTGCTATGAAATGAAAGAATGTCATCAACATAATACATGTGAAAGAAGAGATCTTGATTTCTGGGTGCTCTGTTAGAAGGGCTTTGAAATGTTCAGGGCAATCAAAAGACAGAGTTCCCATTGATATAAATTGCCCCTGTAAAGCTTAGAAGGGCATTGGAATGCTCAGGGAAATCAGAGGATAGAGTTCCTGTTGATATACTTTGTCCCTGTAAAGCTTGTTGTTTGGAGATCATTGCTATTTAGATTTTTCAGTGTCATCCTACGGTGGTCCAGCTTGTGTTGTTTGTGTTTACCTCTTTTGGTTGCATTTGGTTGTTGCCAGGCAGATGAATTGTGGAAAGGAAGTGGGATTTCTTATGTATCCATGCATTTTAGTAACAAATTGTGATTTGATTGCACTATGATAAATTTCGTGTTTGGATTATGCAAGACTTCATGTAATAATAAGTCAAACACAAAAGGGATCCCAACTAGTGCTACCTTATGTAAAATCTGGAACAGATGCTTCTGTAGCCGCTTATGTTGAATGCTACATTACCCTTACTATGTTGCTCTTGTTGCTACCACTGATACATCTTCCCTATACTCTAGGAATTAAAATGCTAGGATTTTTTTTCTATCTGTGCTCATTCACAATTTTTGGGCTTACTCACTCTCCATTATTTTGTTCGTTTGCTCATACTTTTACTATTAGTGATGTAATCATTATTTAAAGCTTCTATAATTCTCTTTTTGTGGTTATCAAGTTTTTGATCAAATTTGGAGTCTTAATATTGTTTTGTTACTATTGAGATTTGCAAATTTGACTTGGAGTATTTTTACATTGTGCTTGAATAGTTTTGTTATTTTGGATCTTTCAAAGTATCTTACTGTAATTCTCAAGCATTTGAATAAATGTTGATATCAGGTAAAAGGTATTATCAAATTTTGAATGAAATTGGGCATCCAGATCTTTGAGTTTTGCAGCTGCAATTTTGCACTGTTGTTTAATATATAAAAATACTATCAACTCTAGGAATTTAGGTGAAAGCCATTACAAATAAGGTCCATTTCTACAAGGTAACCAATTAATGGGGTTGCCAAAACCAATTTGTATAAGAATTCGCTATGTTTGGTTATTTCCAAAAAAAAAAAAATCAAAATTACAACGTTCTCCATTTCCATTTATATACAAATTTTATGCACTCAATTCAGTAGCAATTTCCAAAATACATTAAGTTATATCTTTTACAATTCTCACTACTATACCACATTTATCACTCTTCTACCTTCCACATGTCTTCGGCGTACCTATTGCACATGAAGGTGCAATTGCTAGTTTATAACATGACCAAATTCATGACTAAACCAATTTTAGCCATTTATTGGTTGTTTTGATTGATCAATTTGGTAGTATATTTAGTCATTTATTGTTGTAATTTGGTCACTTATTTAGTCATTTTTTATTCACTAATTTGTTTAGTCATTGATTTTTGTTAACTAGTCATTTATTTAGTCATGGTAGTCATTTATTTAATCATGGATTAGTCATTTATTTAGTCATGGTAGTCATTTATTTAGTCATATATGAACTAATACTTTCAAATGTATATGTAAACTCCTATGTTTGGAGAATTTCATTACAATAACTATTCTATGAAATTGCAAACCAAGAGAAGTTGTCATTGAAATTATGTTGTGATTGAAAGATATAAAACTTTAAAGCGCTTATGTTATACTGGAAAAATTAAACTGAAACAATCATAAAATTTCAACAAATCTACTCAAAGGACTGAAATAAAGTGTTGGAAATTAATTCATTGTATATTCAAACTACATATATCAAAAATATTGCAAAGAAATCTATATATATAGTTTTGAAGATAGTGAATAGGTTGTATAGCTAATAAAACAAAACTTAAAACAAAAAATCTTTTGCAGTATGCAAACTGCTAATTTATTATGCTTTTAAAACTGGAAAAAAAAAAAAAAAAAACTAAAACTAATGCTAAAAATCCATCAATGTGAATGCATGTCTTTAAAGATGTCATTATTACACATGGGGTGGGTTGTAAATGCATCTTGTGTTGGATATTTTTCTGCAAGAGAAAATGGGGTATATTAATATGCAAGAAAATAATAGAAAGGGTTGCTATATATAAAATGTGTAAAAAAAATTGGAAGTTTCTTTTTACTTGTTCTATACAATCTTAAAATATTATGTAATAGAATACACTCTCGATCAAGGCTCCTAATTCTGTGTAGAATAAGGTCTATGTTCCTGCATTTAAATTCTGCTTGTTGTATGGTAGAGTAAGGTATTGGTTTTGCATTTTCTCCTTGCTCTGTACCTATCCACAATCAAAAATTAAATTTTACAATCCATCCAAAGGAGGTTATTAGTATAAATAGATTGGATATTGAAATCTTTTATATTTATGAATAAAGAATCTAAGAACTCAAAATTTGTTAATATTTTTAAAAGATTTATGAAACTTTGAAATATGAAAAAGAAAGTAAAACCATGAAAAACAAATAGAGCATATGAGATAATAACATGAAAAACAAATTACTAGTGTTGACCCATTTCTCATGATGCGTCCAAGCTGAGACTGTTTGGAGACTGTAAAAGAGCCCCTGCATAGCAATTGGGTGTTCTTGGGATAGTGAGGAAGGATTTTGAAGTGAAGCCGATTTGGACGAGTTTGGATCGGCTACCAGCATAAATAATATTTTTAAGCACCTATTTCCAAGAAAATTAGGTGCCCATTTTGAAATGGACATGAAATTTATTTCAATGCAATTAAACTAATCTCAGTCATTCATCATTTTCCGCCATTTTTTTAGCTATCATTTTCTCGCTTTTTACTGCTTTGGCTTCGGCGAGGGTTTAATAGTATGTTTATTAAAATCAAAATTAAAAATTTATAACTACAATCAATTTATATTAAAGATATTAATATTTAAACATTTAAATTAAAT
This sequence comes from Sequoia sempervirens, assembly GCA_007258455.2. NCBI lineage: Eukaryota > Viridiplantae > Streptophyta > Pinopsida > Cupressales > Cupressaceae > Sequoia > Sequoia sempervirens. The sequence goes on from VDFB02291918.1 coordinate 56,080, forward strand.
TAATGAAAAAAAATAATATTTTTTAATATTTTTATACTAAATATTTGAATATTTTTATATTAAAATAAAAAAATTAAAATTTTATTATATTTTTAAATTGTAAATATGTATATATAAATAAAAAATTCTTTATCCTACGTAATTAAGTATATATTAAATTTTATATAATAAAAATAATAATTATAAATATATAATTATAATATTAATTATTATTGTATATTATATTCTCTAAAAAAACTATTATATATAATATTTTTATAATTATTAATTAATAACTATTATATTCTTATTTAATACAAAATATAATTAATATATTATATATTTTATATAATATAGATTAAATTATATAGTTATATACAATATAATTATATTTATAAATATATCTAATAGTATATATAGGTTGTATTATTATTATTTAAATATATAAATTTACTGATATTATATATAATACAAAAATCAAATCTAGGGTCACAATCCAAATCTTTGTTACAAAGCTTTTAGGGCTACAACCCAAGGATGCAACAACACCCTAATTTAGAAGCCACAACTTCAAGGGTGCAACACCACCTTGTTTTAGGAGCCACAACTCCAAGAAGACTACAATCACCTAATCTAAGCAACAACTCTATAAAATGATAACAATTTCAAATATGCATAGACTTGGTTCTATGAAAACATATATCCATCAATACATACAATACATTGTTGCACTTACTACAACTTACTTTATGTTGTTGAATCTGCACTCTCAGCAACACACCTCTGTTGTGCACTCTCTTCTGTGCATAGAAAAATCACTATTCTATCTTATTTCTCTGCTCTTCTTTCCCTTTTTGTAGTGTCTCATACATCAGCACTATACACTCTCTTCTCTCTCTAACTCTACTACATGCACAATGAACATACTTTTGTTCAGCACCCTGTGCACTTACAGACCTCACGCGTGCACATAGCAAATACCACACACATTATAATTCTCATATTGTCTTCTTTTTTATTAACTCCATTGACTTGCAATCTCTACCTCAAGATTCACATCACCATCCAAATTATCCAATCTGGTTGCTCATCTGTTAGGGTTTCTCCTCCTTGCTAGCTTTTACTAGTAAGCTGTCAGTCCATCTCGAGCCTTGCACCATCATCCAGCTCATCTGATAAAATCTATTAGATATCTTCACTACATTGAGTTGATTCCATATTTAATTCTAAATAGAGAATTTTTCCAAAATAACTCTTTGGAAAATCTTATAATCTGATATGCATTTAATGCATTCTTCTGTTCATCCAATCTGATTTGATCTCAATTACTTGTTAGTGTTTACCACATATATTTCTCTACACCATACATGTGCATCGAGCCTCACAACATTAATTTTTTTCTCAGAAGGTTTGCTAAGAATAGAAACCTGTGAAACCCTAGAATCAGATATGTATTAAATGTGTTCTCCTATTCAATTGATCTAATTCGATCTCAATCACCTCTGTAATTTGTTCTACTGCCTTGAAGATCAAATCTTCATTTAATTGGTCGCTTGGTGTGGTTAGACCAAATAATTCATTTCTCTATGTTGATTACCATTCAAGAACCCTTGTTTACACTGTTGAGCCATTACAGATCTTTTCCTTTGAATTTTGGTCATCAATCTTTCCTTTCATGCCCTAATCCTGTGATCCTCGTTCACTATCATGTATTTAAATCCTGATTGTTGGATAAGTGGTCATTTGAATCTCCTTCATTGATCTTAGTGGTATTCACCATAGAACACCATCATTAAAGACTCACCTTGACAAAGTGTTGTTTTGCAACAAGGATGCAAAACAATGAATCATCAATTGCCAAATATCTGCCTTGTTGCAAAACAATGAATCATCAATTGCCAAATATCTGCCTTTACTATGCACATCATCAATCAACACTTTGTCTCTTACATGGTCAATCACCATCTTCATCATTTTTTCAGAGAGACTCATCCACATCTCCTTTTGATACCTCCAAGTTTCTTCTACATACATTACTTTCTTGAGCAGAGGGTCCCACATATCGTTAACATCCACCATAGACAACATTCCACCAATTGCTATCGTCCACCTAATATACTACCTTTATTGTCATCATGCTTAGACATTGTCCATACTATCAATCTATCAGAGGGACACCAGATCACCTCCCATCGATATGGAATTTTCACACCGATTCCATGTGTTGTCCTTCCATTTTGTTCTAACATGTCAACATTACCTTATCGCTTTGTCACTGGGACATCCATCTTGATGTCCTGTTGATACACCATTGTTATACCAATGAAGCATATACACTCACCCATCGGGCTGACATGTACTATCGCTGAGAGAATAAAATTCCTTTCCTATATACTTGGTCTCCCTGATATGTTTCCTCTACTGCTTTGCTCATTGGGATAAGTTGGTGAGACTTTCCCTAAAAACTTTTCTAGTTTCCCTCATCAAAGTAATCCACATGGTCAGAGAGATCTGAGGAACCCACTCCGATCATACATGTCCCTCCAATACAATTGTTCTCTTGTTTCATTGGTGAAAGTATGTATGTTTTCTCCCCAATAAGGTCTCCATCAGTGTGACGCACGAGCTCAGTATGATTTGAAAATTTCCCTCTGACTAGCTTGCTTTTGCTAATGATTTTTTCATCGGTGAAATATTATGCACTTTCTTCCCAATTATACACACCTGTTATTTTTGGGATATTTGATTGTTGTAACTTTATTCATCTCTTCTCTATATGCAGAAAGACAACAAAGAGAGCCTTCTTCCTTAACCCTTCATTAGGTAAGTTGCCAATTCAAGAGGTTTCGAGACTTGAGAACCCTGCGACATAGGTTAGGAAAACTGGGAATCTCGTGAGTCCATTCACTCTTGCCGACCACAAGGAGATTGATAAGTCAGAAGGTTTCAAAACTTGAGAACCCTATGACATAGGTTAGGAAAACTTTGAACTCCATAACTCCATTCACTTTCACCAAACTGATGGTAATGTATATCCTTAAAGCTCTAGGCAGAGGGGTCGGTCACCCTCACGACTATAAAGACATAAGTTGAAACTAATGCAATAGACAACCGCTTATACCAGGTCAACATCAAAATAGAACATTTTGAGGACGCCATGATTGCAATTCTAGGGTTTAACCAGTAAACCCTAATTTTGTTTGAGAGAAAACAAAATTCATTTCTGGACGTGTTATACATCCTCTAGGCCTACATAATACCTTCCTGGAAATCACTTGAAAACCCATCAGGAATCTTCCACTCAATTCACCATTAGGAATATGCCATTCAATTCACCATTAGGAATCTACCGCTCAATTCACCATCAGGTCCATTGCTCTCCCATCCATCTTCTGTCATCATGCCAACAAACTCCTTTTCCTGATTTTCCCTTTTGACATCAATGACAACTATATGCATGTCAACATAGGATCAACAGACTTCTCCTTTGATTCCCTTTTGACATCAATGACAACATATTCCAACATTATTTTCCAAATTCTACTAGTGATACTCAATCATACAATATCAAAGACTCAAAGAAAGAAAAAGAAGAGATGAAGCAAAAGGGTGGATCAAGCCTCATTTGTTTGTCCAACTTAATATGGATCAAGCCTTAGCAAAAATGTTTACAAGTGGAACCCGCTATCCACTATGCAAACAACAATGCATGCTCAAACAGGCTAGTGAAATATGATGTCCACTAGGTGAGCCCCCAATAGTGGAAAATGAGACAATCTTATTAGGCTTCCATACCATACCAAAGTTATACCTTTGATAACTTTAATAAGGCACCACACAATACGAACTTCGATCTTCAAAAGGCTTATCAAGTTGCATTATTCCAAACACTTATGAAGAAATATGGCCCCATAGGCAAGCAAGGTGTGTTATTATTGGTGGCCATGAAAAAGGGTTGTAACTTCGAGATTCACAAGGTTAGCAAGTTCTGTTATGCTAAACACTTATGAACAAAATAAAAAATAGTATAAGACATGTTCAAAGTGGTTTCACTTAGTTCATGTAAGGTCTCCTCTTAGGGAACATTGTGCCTAATGTCTCCAAGAGAGGACAAGCCTAGGATAAAAGATTCATAACTTAGGTAATGCAATGCATAGCATCACCACTAAGAGGAATGGCATATGCCAAGAAAGGCCACACTCTTGGAGGACATCAAACCCAATAACACCACCAAGAAGAAGATGCATCATGTGAAGTAAGAATATCGCACTATGAAACATAAGATATATAGCCAAAAAAATTGAAAATGATAATGCCAATATATGCCCCCACTTTAAAGAAACTGCTAAACACCATGTTGTGAGAAATTACTTTAAAGTAGCAAATGATAAATTCTAACAATAAAGAAGACATGAGAGCTTATTTGGAAAGCCCTATGCCAAGTCATATGTTTCCAAATGAAGGTACATCATGAAAAAGGGTTGCCCCCAAAATAAAATCATAAAATCACACATAAGGGATCCACGGACTTGAGGTCAATGTATTTCTTTGCTACAATGATATTATAGAGCTCGAAAATGTCATCATTTCCCAAATACTCATAGAATTGGAAGAATGACACATAGAGAATGAAAAAAAAGAAAATATTTTGGGTCAACATGGAAGAGACCTGAATGTCTTGACACCTTACATCATCCCCAAAAGGAAAACACAAGACAAAAGAAAAGATAAAGGTTTACGACATATAGAAGAATGTAGTTAAAAATATAGGAATGCACATGAAGACACATCAAACATAATGATGTGAGGGATCACATTATGCACATGCGATCACACAAACAAAATGAAAAGAAAAACAAAGAAAAATACTAGTAAGGAACATACGAGTCAACCTATAGCAGGTCATTTGCATCCCAATCTTGTTCATCATATATGCAATATGGACAATGTCAAGTGCCAAACTAGGACAAGGCTATCTAACCCCTTTCCTCCACTAAGTGCAGGACAAGGATGAGCTGAGATAAGTGATGAGAATGAGCTCCTTGCAATATAGAAAATTATTTTCAATGAATGAATCCCTGATCCTACAACTATCACATTGTAAGGAGAAATTTTCATGTAATTTCTATCCAATTATGTTTTCACAAGTAAAGTTAGGAGTAAAATCACTCAATATCAACTTTAATGCATGACACTCATCAGTAGTATTCCCAAGAGTTCTATGATATGCACAATAATTCATGTTTTTACTCTTATTTCTTTTATTAGGAGGTGGTGGTTTATTCCATCCTAGATGAAGAAGTTCCATTTTTCATTCAATTTCTATTTTAGTGTGTAGGAATGAAAATTCTTTGACTTTATAAGGTTTATATTGCTTACTTTTTTGACCAATTTGTTGAGGTTGATTGGGAGGAGGAGGACCTAATGTAATCCTATGATCCTTGTGAGGGATTTGTTCATTATGATGGAGGATACTTTTTTCCTTAGAAGATGTGGAGGGAGGAGGATCTTGATATCCTAGTCCTTTAGTATCTTCAATTGGGATTTTTTTTTAACAACTTATGAATATCATGCTCATTTGTTGTGTCACATCCTTTCTTAGCTAAGAGCTTAAAGCCTTGGCCATAAGTCTCTTCTAGGTTTATGGTTGTGTTGGCGACTTTATTAACGTAGGATGGATGAGTATGCACTTGGTTAAAGAGACTAGGTTCACTCATGATCAGAGGTTTACGCTTGGTTTATGATTCAATCTCGGGATGCAAAAGAGAAAACATCTCCAGTGGTGGAATAATAGGAGGTGTTGGTTATTGTATAGAAGGGTAAAATGATGCATTGTTCTCAAGGTTGTCAAGGAAATTATGTATGAAATTATGCATTCTTTCATAATCTTCACCTAAGATGTCAACTTCACGAAGACATTCATTAGGGGTTAGTTGAGCATGATTGGGTTCTAATGCATTAAGATCATTACCAAACACACAACTTGAGACATCAACTAAAGATGTTAATGACTTCCATATATTACAAATACACATGTCCATTATGCAAGAACAAATTTCAAAGAGATTACAAATTTTTAGATTTGAAGCAAGATAATTTTCTTATTATTCTATGCAAAAATATAAAAATAATGTCTTTTAGATGCAATTTTGAACTCAAACAATGCACTAAATTTGACAAATTAACCTTAATATGAGAAATTTCAAATAACATAAATTTTGGAAACTGAAATAGCAAACTAAATGCAAGAACACAAAAGGTAGAAAATAGTGGTTTTAATGCTCAAAAATTCAAAAAAATCCCTGATCAGGGACTCATTCTCCCATGGGCGAATGGGTCTCACTTCAAGTCTTTTAAAATTTGATTTACAAGTTTCTAGGTTGATTTCTATGGTTTTCAACTTTTGGTGTCGCCACTTCCTGACTTTGCGGAGTCCGCTTTCTCAGGTTCTTCCATGAGAGAGATCTTGGGGGATACCTCCATGTAAGACTGAGAACTTGTAGGGTTCCTTCCTTTGAGCTTCCTCCATGTGAGAGATCTTGTGGGTGGATTCCCTATAGGACTGAGAACTTGTAGGGTGCTTCTTTCGGTATTCTTCATGCTTGAGTTCATGGAAAATACCTTCCCTGCAGGACTGAGAACCTATAGGGTGCTTCCTTGAGTGTTCTTCATGCTTGAGTTCATGGAGAATACCTTCCCTGTAGGACCGAGAACCTATAGGGCACTTCTTTGGGTGTTCTTCATACTTGATTTCATGGAGAATACCTTCCTTGGAGGACCGAGAAACTGTAGGTCACTTCTTTTGGTATTCTTCATGCTTGAGCTCATGGAGAATACCTTCCCTATAGGACTGAGATCCTGTAGGGTGCTTCCTTGGGGCTTCCTTCATTTGAGAGATCTTGGGGGTTGCCTCCTTGTAGGTCCACGGGCCTGTAAAATGCTTTGTTGTTCCAACTTCATAGCTTTGATCAGCTATGAAGTCCTTTGCTTTCCCTGCACCTTCGGGTTCACCAGACCAATTACTGCTCCCTCAATGGTTCAGGTATACTTTAATAACCTTGATCTTTCTTAATCTACTTTACCAAGCACTCATTAGTACTCCTGCTCACTAAAGTGGGGGAAAAATGTATAAGAGAGAATTTGCACCCTATGTGCAATTCCCCTTTTTTTCCTTTGTCCACCTTTGAAAATCAATTTTGGAGGCTTAATTCCACTTAAACCCATTGTTGATGGTCCACTTGGCACCTATTTTGAGCATCGGTGGAGGCATTTCTGTCGGGGATGCCTGCACGACACGTAGACATCTGCATGGCGTGCTTACATCCCTAGAAGATTCCTCGATTGAACCTGTAAAGGCGTTACACTTCTCATTGGTAATGAAGTTGTAATGCCCCCTTCAGCCAACTGACCCAAATATGGTTTTTTTCTTCCATTCCCTCTTCAAATTCATCCCTTTAACATGCATTTTAACTTCTTCACTTCATTCACAATCTTCTTCCAAGCATTGAGCTCACTCTTGACCACTTCAAGCACGCAATCCAACAAATTTAGCAGCATTCTAAGTATTCCATTGCAACAAATCCGTGCTCTATCACTTCAGTAGAGCATGTTTGGCAACAGAGGCTTGAGTTCCTCTCATTTCTCCCTCAAGCAACCTTGAATGCTCTTGGTGGAGGTGGTAAGCTTCCCCCTCCTCTCCTCTATCACTTGGTTGAGTAGCATAGTAATGCATTGTAGTGTTTGTATTATCTTTATTTTATTATTTCTTTATCTCATTTCCTTGGCTATCCATGGAGTTGGGAACACCTAAATGGGGGTTTGATTGAGGCAGGCCCCTATACAGCCACCCAACATTTTCCCTCTTTCTATGTGTAGTATTTCGTGCTCTTCGAAGGATCAGCTGGTGAACAAGTTTCTCGATGAGATCCTACTTGCCCTTGTCACTCTTGCATTTCTACTTTACAAAATTAGAGAATACTTTGTTTATTTTCTAGTGTCATTCTGGCCCTTTAGTTAGTCAACTGAGCCATTAGTCATTTTAGTAGGTTTGACCTTGTCTTTGTTGGTGTCTAGTCGTATAGACCCCAGCGTGCTGCGCTATCGTCCAAAGACGGCACTTCTATCTTCAGAAAAAGAGCTTCCTGAGATGTAGAGTTGAACCTGAAGACTAACTTGCCTAGCCCCACCTTAGAACTCAGGATTATAGATTGGTTGTAGGATATCATAGTCCTCATCATTCTCATCTGCGTAACCCTAAACATTGCACTTAGCTAAGGTAAGTTAGGGAAGCCTCTCACATCTTGACCCTTCATGACCTGGGGTCTTGTACATGATGGTCCCCCTCTCTTACACACTCAAATACATAGGTGGTTCTATTAGCTTGATAAGAAATCCTGTGTCTTCTTGACCGTACATACCAAGATTTGGTTGATCCCGCTCTTGATTTTGTTGATCTTGTGAAGTCTCGTCAATACAGTTCAAGATAGAGGTGAGTCCTGAGTAGAATGGGTGATCCTGTTACACACATAGGCAATCCCATTAACCGTTAGATAGGTGAACCCATTAGCTAGAATGGAAATTCCGTGAACCACAGAGGCGTATATGTGTCCCACACAAAAAACTTGAGAGTTAATCCTTTGGACCATTGAAAGCATGTTGTTTCATGAGTATATTCCTGTGATCAAAAAAAAATTATCACCATCCATCTTCACATAATTGTCATTTTAGTTCGTCTGCATTTTTCAAAATTCATCAAATCCTCAATCAAATCACATAGGTGCATCTTAGGACATCCCTAGATTGCATATTCATCATCAATTTTTCAATCTGAGTCCCTTAGATATCATTTTAAGGGATTTTTATCTAATTGGGCTAGATAATTGACCCTTATCCTCATCATCTACGCTTACTTGGGATTGTTATCCATCTTGACTCGGTAATCCTTCATGACCTGATCAATCTATTTCTATCTTGAGATAGATTCTTCACCATAATCATCATCCTTGTCAATTGATCCAATCATTATCATACTGCATCATCTATTTATACTCTTGAACTAGGTTCAGAGTCAATCTTGATTCCAACAATCCACAACAGTGATCAGATTCAACCCCCTCTAGTACGAATTTCAATCATGGGTATAGTGCCTGATCCCAACAATACACAAGGTCCCAAACTTAATATTCCTCAAGCCTTTACCAATCACCAAGATCCAAACAACCCTCAAGGTCCTGGATCTTTTAATCCATATGGCATGAACATCCTGCAAGGTCCTCCTCATCCGCAAAGTATGAACATTTTGCAAGGTCCAACCCCCATACCATCTGCACCACCTCTCCCACCGAATCAACCGGGTTAGTCACTAGGGAATATTGGGGGAAATCCTTTCACTACACCACCTCCTCACATATCTCTTAGCTCAACACACACATCATACTTTCCTTCTCATCCATTTACATCTCAAAATTTTCCCCAAGACAATCTTCCACCATAGCAAATGCTATCACAACCACCCTATCAACAACTGTCACCGCAAATCTCGTCATAGCCTCCTCATCAAACTCAAATCCCATTGTGGTCTCAACAACCACCCTTTCATCAGGCTCAAGGTAATCCATCACAACCCTTGAATAAATCTCAAGGTAACTCACAATAGATACATCACAACCACCTCATCAACAACCACCACAAAAACCCACATCTCAACCACCACCTCATCAATCTCAAATCCCATCGCAACCACCACCTCACCAATCCAAAATCCCATCTCAACCCCCTCAACAACAACCACCATCCTACCAACAACCTCCTCACCATTCCAAAATTCTGTCATAATCGCAGAATCGTCTCAGCAAATTCCAGACAACCCTACTTCCCAATACCTATACCATCCCCGAAGAACTTATATTTTGCAAGCCACTACATCCAACCCCAATTCCAACTATTACTACTATAATCCACAACAATCCCAACAACCACCATCATATGCTAATTCCTAGCAATCACAACAAAACACCTACTATCAAAAATCCAATTCATAGCAACCTCCATATGCTTCCAAACAACAATCCACATACAACTACCAATCCAATCCATTTTATTCCCAACAACAATCCACATACAACTACCAATCCAATCCATTTTATTCTCAACAACCACCGTCATATTAGAAGGGTGCCTCTTCATCATACTACCAAACTCCGCCTTCATACCAACAAGCCTATTTCACCTACGCCAATCCTCAATCCACATTTCCTAATCAATATCAACAAGTCCCTTCATATCCACTTCCACCACCATCACATCAACAATAGCTCCCATACGATCATTCCAATCCAACAGGTCCTTCCTCCTTAGTACAAATTAATAGTGGGAAGATATGAAAGCCGCACTAAAAGACTTGCAAACAGGAACGTCCAAGAAGTCCTTCAAATTTGAGGAGATTTTCCCTTATCCATTTGATCCCTCCATTTCACTCAATCCAACCCAGCAGGTCCTTCATCAACATTGATTAATAAAGAGTGGGAAGAGATAAAATATGCACTAAAAGACTTGCAAACGGGAACATCCAAGAAGTCCTTTAAATTTGAGGAGATTTTTCCTTATCCGTTTGATCCCTCAATTTCACTCATCCCCTTTCCCAAACATTTTGAAATGCCAAAATTTGACAAATACAAGGGAAAGGGAGATCCTAGAAACCATTTGCAAAAATTTTACACACATTGTCAGGAATTCATGCATAATGACAACTACCTTCTACAATTATTCTCCAGGATCCTAACGGGGCAAGCTCTAGACCAGTTCATGGGTTTTCCAAAGGGGCCAATGTCCTCCTTTGCAAATTTGTCACAAAAATTTGTTGCACACTTCTTCAATTTGGAGGACATTGATACTTTAGATCTCCTGAAAGATAAGCAACACAAGGGAGAAACATTTGCGAGCTACCTACAAAGGTGGTGAGCCCTAGCTAGTCGACTAAAATCCAATCTCAATGAGAAGGACTTGGTAACTATCTTTGTTGTGAATACTAATCCTGAACTAGCCCATAACCTATGCCTTCATTGTGTTACCACCTTTGTAGAGGTCATTGAGAAGGTTACTACCATCGAGAGGTCTCTCATCACTAAGGGACAAATCAAAATCATTAACCACAAAAAAGATAAATCATCTAGAGACAAATCCCGCTACTAGAACAAGAACAAAAATTTTGTCAATGATGGTTTCACTGATACCAAGCACATCCAAGTAGCTAACACTTCACAAAGATCATAGTATGTCTCCAATCCACAATCAGTTTCCAATGTCATATCCATACCACATAGTGTACCCTATCCTCCCCCATATTCCAATCAATACGATCAAGGGAATAATAAGTGCTCATTCACTCCCTTGGGAGAACCTTTAGATGTTGTTTTCAAGAGGCTACTTCAAGGAAAATATGTGGTTACCTATCTTGTGACAAAGCCTTTTGATGAGTCAAATCCCAAACTCACTTGGTATAGGGAGAATGAGTATTGTGATTATCACAAGATCAAAGGTCACTACACTAATAAATGTCAAGGACTTAAAGGTTATATCCAAGATCTTATAGATTGAGGTGATATCGTAGTGGATACAAATCAGGCTACATCATCCAATGCTCAATTACAGATATATCAAAATGCCTTCCCTAAACATAATCAAGGTGCCAGTACCTCAAATGCAAACTTTGGGCCATGTGTATCAATCAAGGGGAGCCACATGTATCTATGATTTGTGTCAAAGGAAAAGACCCTTAGTGTGTTATTAGCACATGCCATACCTGCATATCAGTTCCCAGGCCTTCAACTTCATCTCATCCAACTCTTGTGAGCTCACATTACAATATCCTTGACCATCTTGGTAAGACCCCAACCCAAATATCCATTCTGTATTTTCTTAAGTCTTCCCCAATCCATCAATAAATAATTGCAAAGTCTCTTTAGGATATGCACGTGCCAAAATATATAGACCCTACCTAGTTTCAAGCTTTATTAGTACATTTATCATCCACATATCAACTGGGATTCAACCAAAATGATATGCCACCAATCAATCCATCCCATAATTGTGCCTTACACATTGAAGTTTTGGTCACCCGCCATAAGGTAAAATGGGTCTTGGTAGATAATGGCTCTTCCCTCAATCTATGTACATTAAATTTTATAAAATAGGAAGGGTATACTTGAATGCTAACCTGGATAACCATACCATTACAATTAAGGCCTACGACAATGCAGAAAAGGACTCAGAGGGTATTATCTGTCTTCATATGCAGGTTGGCCCTGTTGTACAATACACTAATTTCCACGTCCTTGATCTGGATCTGCCATATAACTTTCTCCTTGGCCGACTATGGATTCGCGTCATGCAAGCCATTCCATCCACTTATCACTAATACCTGAAGTTCCCATAAAATGGGGTCGAAGTAACCATCCATGTTGATCCTCAGCCCTTTGAGTACTTTCATGCTCTAGAAACTTTTTTCCCCCACTCCTGATATTGTCCAAGAGTCGAAGTGGGGGCACCTCAAGCTTTGTCTTCCAATCCATCCTCCAATTCATCATCCAACACGTCATCAACTTTTTCCACTGCATCTAAATCCACCATCACCAAGTTCCAGATCATTGATAAAGGTTTTGGAGAATATGAAATGCATACATCTCTTAATGCGGCAACCATGCCTCCATCTACTCACACCTATGGTCAACCTTCTCAATCTGCACCAAAGGAAGAAGTGAAGACAAAAACTATTAGCTCTAAGAACATGGGTTCTACCACTTTCCAAACCCTAGGAACACTACAAGATCAAGCAGATGAAGACATTAGTCAATGGGTCTATAGAGAATAACCTAAGCCATCACCTCCTCTCATTGAATACTTCCAAGAGGTTTATCCCCATGCATCAAAGCTAGTAGAAAAATACAACTATCAAGGGGGAGGCCTTGGTGTAGATGAACATGGAAGATTGCAGCTCATTGAGATGCTTGTGTGACCTAAACATTTGGGCTTAGGCTATGAAAAAAAGAAAAAGGGTTTCACACCATCCACTAGCACCTCGAATAATATCAATATAGATAATGATTTTCTTTATGACATACTTGAAGAAGAAGCCATCATACTCTCATACGACAATGTAGATCTCCCTTCCCTTTTCGATTCCACATCCGTATTTTCCATCAGCCTTTCCCTTCATCATCTTAACCTTATTGATTGGGACCTGCGAGGGAGTGCACCTGTAGACATCTTTCCTTTAGAGGACACTTACATACATCTTATGGGATTGGGGGAAGATGAACACCCTAACTACAAAAGAAAAATCAAACAAAACAAAAAATAGTCACCTAGTGAAAACCTCCTCGAGGAACTTCTTGACTCGTCAAAAATAAAAATAAAGGGTGTATCTTCTAGTCAAAACCTCAATGAGGTGCTGGAGGATGGGGATGTTCATCTTCCCCTTGTTGGAGCTCATCTATCTGAACGGTCCTCAATTCTGATCGAGGAGACGCAAGAAGTTAATCTAGGAACAGAAGAAGAGCCAAAAATCACCTATGTGGCCAAGTCATTGTTAGAGGAAGAATATCCCATCATCGCCAATCTGCTAAAGGAAGGGATCGTCAACTTTGCATGGTCCTATTTAGATATGCCAGGATTGGATCCCATGTTAGTTGTACATCATCTGAATGTTCATACAGATGCAAAACTAGTTAAATAGAAGCTCAAAAAAATGCATCCCCAAGTGGCCCTACTTGTCAAGAAAGAACTGGAAAAAATTTTAGAGGATGGATTCATTACACCAATTGATTACTCTGATTGGATATCCAACATAGTACATGTGGCTAAACCTAATGGGAATATTAGAATCTGTATAGATTTCCAAGATCTTAATAAAGCTTTCCCAAAAGATGATTTCCCACTCCCTAACATTGACTTGTTAGTAGATCTCATAGTAGGACATGTTATTTTATTCCTCATGGATGACTTTTCTGGCTATAATTAGATTAGAATTGCACCTGAAGATCAACACAAAACTACTTTCACCACCCCTTGGGGAACTTTTTGCTACAATGGCATGCCCTTTGGTCTCAAGAACATGGGGGAAACTTAATAACGTGCAATGACCATTATCTTCCATGACCTCATTCATCTTATAATGGAAGATTATGTTGATGATCTACTAGGGAAATCCAGGACAAGAGAAGAGCATCCCCAGATCCTGAGGCAAATCTTTGTGTGGCTAGAACAATACAAGTTGCATCTGAATCTAAAAAAGTGTGTGTTTGGTGTCACATCTAGCAAATTATTAGGCTTCATTGTATCTAGAAGTGGCATCGAAGTGGATCTAAAAAAATTCAAGGAAATAATGGAAATGCCCCCATCATGTAATCTAAAACAGTTAAGAAGTCTGGAAGGAAAGTTACAGTCTCTCAGAAATTTCATAGCTCAACTTGCTGATAAATATCAATCATTTACACACCTATTGTATAAATAAATCTCCTTCAAATGGGATCCAGAGTGTCAACAAGGTTTTGAAAAGATCAAAGAGTATCTAGCTAATCCACCCATTTTAATGCCTCTTGTTCCAGGTAAGCCACTACTGCTATATATCTCAGCCACATCGATTGCATTGGGGCATTATTAGCCCAACATGATGAGTTCTCCAAATAACATGCCATCTACTATATCAATCACATGCGTGTGGGCTATGAGCTTAATTATTCACCCATGGAAAAAGCTTGCTTAGCAGTTTTTTTCAGTTCATAGAAGTTGCATCGCTATATGCTTAGTCATCCTATCAAGATAATATCAAAATTTGACCCACTCAAATATCTGTTATCAAGAATGTCATTAATTGGTCTCATGGCCAAGTGGTTTATGATACTTAGTGAGTTTGACATAGCATACATGGATTGTGAAGCAATCAAAGGACAAGTGATAGCAGATAAATTGGTCAATGCATATCCATTAGTAGTTGAGTTTCCTAATGAAGGGATCCTTATAGTTTCAGAATCAGATACATGGACACTATATTTTGATGGGTCATATACTCACAATGGAGTTGGTGTGGGTATCCTCTTTGTCACTCCTCAAGGTGACTACATTCTGAAGTCATTTAGGCTAGCATTTCCATGTACAAATAACATTGTTGAATATGAAGCTCTAATCACTGGTCTAAAAATCGTAGTACAATGGAATATCACTCGTCTCCGTGTCTTTGGTGATTTTCAACTGATAATCAAATAGGTCAATGATGAGTTTCAAACTAAGGATGATGAGCTCCTTCCTTATAAATGCATGGTGTATGACTTCAAGAAATATTTCACCCATATCTAGTTTGAGTAGATTCCTAGAGTACAAAACAAGAAAATTGATGCTATGGCCACTATCGGTTCCCTCATCGACATGCCTAAGGACCGAACATACTTTGATTTCCTTGTTGAGAAACTATTAATCCCAGTATGTGATGCCCTAAAAATGATATGGTGTGTGATATCATGGGTCCCAAATCGCCTTGGTATCATGACATCTATGCCTATTTACATGACAATATCCTACCAGCTGACCTTAGTCATTATCAACATAAATCATTCATCTAATGCATTTCTCAATACACAATCATGGGAGATACACTTTATTGTAGAGGGTATTGTTGTGCAGTTTTGCACACACGCCCCATTTGGAGTGGGGACCCTCTTTTCATGATGTCTTTTGACCTTTGGTTCTATTGGACTTTTCTTTTCGAGGTCTTGACATGTTGGTCTTGTTGGCTTTAATCTTGCCCTGAGACCTGAATAGACTCAAATTGAGTTTCAGGCAAAATCCAAGTTTTCACCTGAATCTGAGATTTTCCAGCTCCGACGGATTTTCCCGGACTCTGGTTCTTTGTCTGGTCATCGCTGAATTTTTTGAATTCTGGTTTCTGCCTAACTCTGGGATTTTCCGGTCCTGGTGGATTTTCTCGGACTGCGCTAAAATCCTAAACTTCATTAAAGTCTCGGTTTCTGCTATTTCCGCGGAATTGGTGTCCATCCGGATTTTCCACGCATCTTGGGATTTTCCCAAAATTTCGTCCTCGGCTCGGGTTTCCAGATTTTTTAGGCATGTCTTGTCGCTCATTAACGACCGAGGTACCTTTGCTCAGACACGTAAATGGGTGGATTTAAAACCTTTTAAGCATCATTTCGACCTCATTATTCATTTGTTTGCTGCTTTGGCGTCTAAGTGCTTTCCTTGTTCGGGCTTTGATTATTGATTTTGAGTCGCTTGTGTGTGGATTGTTTGGAGCACTAATTAAGGTTTTCATTGCTTGGGCGTATTTTCTTTGTGGTCACTTCTTCGAATTCAAGTTTTGTCTGGGACAATTCATCGTAGGTTATTGATGGCCCTTCCATTTTTTTACGCAATGATTGAGTTTTTTGAGTTGATTGATGGTCATTTCGGGTCGGCCCATGTTTAGCCACGATTTCCTTCTTATCAAGTTAGGGCTTGACCCATCTCTTCGTGAAACCTCATCACCCGTGCCCTGGGTGCTCGTATTTATTCATTAGATGATGGGTGCATCCGTTTGGAAGGTGTTCTGGGTCAGATTGTTTGCCCTCTTAGTGCGTAATTCGCCATATTGTGCAAGGTTGGGGTTTTCTCGGTGCCCGACCCAAAATAATGAATTCGTCATGATTTGTTAATCTTGCACTTGTATTAAACTGACCCCTGCCTTGTGAGGATTTGGAGTGTTCTAGACTGATCTTCATAGATGGTATTTTAAACCTTGAGCTTACCCTGGTTTTCATGGCGGGAGGTTTATTCATCTAAATTAGGACATCACTATTTCACCATGAGGACTTCTCATTTGAGAGCTTTGAAAACTTGAAATCATTTACATTCCAAATTTTGTTGATTAACGTTGATTTTGGGACCATTAGAGTCTAGGTAAAGAAGATTGCATGATCGTTTGATCGTTGGTTCGCGTGTTGTCCTTCGTCGAGTTTCTGAGGTGTCCACGGAATTCTTGCTCGCCTGGATTTTCCCGGTTTTGGCCAATTCCATGGAGTATGGTGAATTCCAGAATATTTGAACTGTCCGCGGAAATCCTTCCTGTCTGGACTTTTCCGGTTTTCCTGTCTGGTTTTATTTCTTTCGATTTTTCGAAGATAGGATTCATGGAGTAAAGGTTAAATGCTAATTTCTTGTTGTCAATGAATGAATTTCATGATTATCTTATGATCTTTTGTCCGTACTAACGATTTATTTGACTGGTGATGTCTTGGCAATAGGAATCTGTCTGGGTCGGATTTCTCCAAAATTCTACCCCAACTGGATTTTCATGGTTTACATTGTTTTCTTGGATTGTTCTATTTTTCTGGACTTTCAGGGATTGGCGATTTGTGATAGTTTCTAATTGCCTAATATTATTTTATGCTAACCCTTTGATTGAAATATGCATGATAATTGAATACTTATGATGATCCTTTGTGAATGTAGGCTGAGTCAAGCAAGTCTGCTGCTGGAAAGTCTAAGGGTGACACGGAAGGGTCCTCCATTTCAGAAGCAGAAAGGTTAAGATTGGACATCAAGATTCAGTTGCCAGAAAGCAAAATATCTTTCGTGTGGTCTGAAGTGTCTGACACCAATGTGGGAGCTTGGAGATATGAGGAGTTCAAAGAGAGAACAGCTCAAAAGGATCTGTCGGTCCTAAGATAGGCGATGATGAAGTCCAGACTTGTTCATGTGGCGGGGTTCCCTCTAGCAATCCAGTGCTATGAGCTGATACTTGAGTGTGCCCGGCAATATGACTTCGACACACAAAGGGTTGTCAGCACTAAAGGAATAGTCTTGGCCAATTTCAATCCTGTCTCTATTGCTCAAGCCTTTGACATGCCAGATTTACCTTCTGTGTGTGCTCTGAACATGGACATGGCCAGGACATATTTTGAGAATGAGCCAACCAAGGCTCAACAGATGATCAATTCCTGGTTGGAGAAGCCAAAGTCACATTACTCCAAACTGCCCAAGAAGTTGCACAGGATCAAATTCAGATCCGATATCTATGATGCAATAACATTCCTGAGTAGGGTGGCAGGATTGAAGAGTGTCAGAGTATTGGAAAGTTGGATGGTCCATGTGATCACCAAAATTGAACAAGGAACCAACTACCACTGGGCAGGACTTATCAGCACCATAATTGACAAACAGCTGAGGGATGTCCTAGAAACAAAGAAGTTCACCATGTCCTATGTCATGTATGCGTTGGCAAGATTCTACCCATACAGGGGTTTGAATCCACGAGGGACATTTGGATAGGACATAGTCTATGAGATCTATCCTGAATTGCACCTAGGACACCGGGATTATCGGAGGGCCAATGATGCATTCACTATGCACATCACTCGGATGCTTCAGAATGCCGAGCATGTGAGACTCTCAGATGGAGCAAAGGGGTTGATAAAGAATTATGGGGCCTGGTTCATTCAGTTTCCTACCTTCTCTTACATTAGAATTGATGGATGTCCGGCTGCTCCATATAGGTTGCCTAGGTACCCTACGGATCACGTTGTGTTATTGGAGTTGGTTAGAAAAATATGTGAATTTGATGCAATTGTTAAGAAGGAGAAGCATAAAACAGGCTTTGGTGGGGATTTCCCTCTTGGAATTGGCATAGTGGAAGTGTGCCCTTCCATTCAATTAGCACAAGTAGCAGGTGATGAGTTGGCGGCTCATGGTTTCTCCTTCCATTCCAAAAGAACAAACCTCGATATCACTGGGGAAGCACAGAAGAAGGCCACCAGGGAGTACCGTCATAAATATGACCTAGAGGATTATTGGGCCAACATCAAAGATGATTTTGAAGCAAGAAAGAAACGATACTGTAGACTTCCTATTGATGCAATTAGACAATATAATGTCAAGTTGATCCCTGACCAACAGAAGGATGATGGAAACCTGGTACAAGATCATGCCTATGAGTCTATTAAGGACAGGTCAATTAGGGAAATCAACTGGAACGAGGATGAGGTCACAGAGTTGGAAGAGCTAATGGCCCCTATCATGAAATTTACCACTTCTTGGTTGAAGCATAAAGTTTGGGAGCTGGAGAGTGAGAAGGTACCCTGTACCTTTAACTTGATGGGAAATCTCAATCCCATGTCTACTTTAGAAGAATCCGGGGAAGATGACCCCAAAGGGAAAACTAAGAAGAGCTCACCCTTCAAAATAAAAATTAGGGGCCCTAAAGAAAGCGACCCAGAACCAAAGAGAAAGCCAAAAGGAAAGAAAATAAGTAGGGCTTTGAAGATTGGCAGGTCCTCTGATGAGGAAGAGTTAGAAAAGCCAATTGGAGAGGATGTTCCTACACCACCAAAGAAGACAAGAACAACCAGGGTCTCAAAGAAGAAAAGTCAGGGTACCTCAAAAGATGAGCCTCCGATTGTTGATGTGGAAAGTTCAGGAGAGAGGACCAAAGTTTATATGAGGAGATCCAGGACTCCTTCCCCTAGAGACACTATACAAAAGATGGACTCTTCTCCAAAGTTATCAGATGTGGAGCCATCTAAGGCTGCTTCTCCTCCACCAAGCATACCTGAGCAAGAGACTCTTGGGGAACATGAGACTAGTCCAAAGGCAGAACCTTTCAAGGAGGGAGCACTCTTTGATGAGGCGGCTGAGCTCGAAGTTGAAGAGGTGGGAAAGCATCCTTCTCCACTAGTCCAATATGCAGATTCTTTGGAGAATAGCAAAGGAAATGGATCGCCTGGGAAGGAGGAGGACATCCCTGTTAGAGCCCCATCACCTATAGAAGAGGATGAACCTGAGGTAGGTGACCAAGGTGGGCAGTCTCCTGAGAAAGGAAAGGATGAGACACTGGAAAAACAACAGGAAGAGGCAACAACAGAGGAAATACGGGTAGAGCCTGCTGTCCTGGACTGGCTTGAAAAGGAGATCACAAGAAAAAAATAGGTCATTGTTGAGGACACTCCTTTGGATTGGGATGAGATGCTGTCTAAGATTGGAAAAGGTAAGGAGAAGAAGGCAGCCAGGATAGTTTCAAGGATAGAGAGGGATGAGGCGAGTAACAGGGTCATTCACATTGCCACCCCTACTGTGGATAAAACTAGAGAAGAGGTCACTGGTAAGGATTACAATGTGCAGACCATTAACCTTGGGCCAGCCTCTATGGAATAGGACATTGATGAATATGAAGGCTCCAGTGCAGTAATAATTGAGAGGTTCAGAAAGGAAGCTTAGACCAAGCATGAGCTTAGAAAAGAAAACGAAAGGCTTAGGAAGTGCTTGGAGGATGTAATGAAGCCTCTGCAATCTCTCCACCCCTCTTCCTCTACCACTCCTGGTTTCTTACCCAAGGAAACCATCTATGAGATTGAAAAGATAAAGGCTTCTGCTCAAACTGCAACAGATTGGTTGAAGGATGTACAAGCAAAAGGAGACGATGCCATCAAGGAAATCCTTTCAGTTAGGAAAGATGCAGTCAGAGCCAAGGAATTATTGGAGCATGTGCTATCCCAGGATAAGGAAGACATTGACCTTCTACTGCAGAAATCCAAGGTCATCCTAGAATATGGTAAAGATCAGTTGGTTACAGTCGGGATCCTTCCTTCCTCTAGATTAAATGAACCTTGGGAATGGTTTGAGGCTCTACAAGTTCGGAAAAAGGCCATGAGGAAGATACAGAAGTGAAAGAAATAGATGGATGGTGATTTAACTGGTGTCTATGAGGGTTGCATTGCATTTTTTGAGGTTATGACTGGCAGGAGAAAGATTTCCCCTAAGTACCTAAGTCTGGAACAGCTTAAAGAATGGTGGCATGAGGTTTATGTTCCAAATTCTGAGAACGTCATAATTGGACATCAGCTGGCTGATGCAGCAACCTACTTGGCAGTAATGGATAAATATCAAACACATAAGGATGATTGGAATAAGACTGTTAAGCAGTCAAAGGAGGATATTGATTCCATTAAATGCAGATTTAAGATCTTGCCTTCGCCACCTGTTGCTGAGTTGGATGGGGCATTTTTGAGGGTTTAAGGATCATTGGCCTAGAACAAAGATAAGGGAGGCGGTATTTAATGCCATTTTGAGATTTGTGCTTCCCTATTATCATAGGGCGTGTATTGATCTGAGCTTCATTAGGGACCGTTTCTAGGCCGACCTTGATGATGTATCAGCATTTAATGTGTGCCTTATTTTGAATTCCTAAGGCTGACTTGTTTTAGCAGTTGTTTTATTTTGTAAATGTTTGGCTGGGCCGACATGTCTTGAGAATGGGCTATAAAGGGCATTCTTGCCTCATTGATAGGGGTTAATTAGAAAATATAGAGAAGAGATAATAGAGACAAGTAAGAGTTAGAGCATTTTGTGAAATTCTTGAAACAAGTATTGTAAACAGAACAGTGGAATTGTTGCAGCATTTTGATAATCTAATACAATTGAAGACATTGTGGTTTTCCTGGTGCAATCTCTTGTGTTATTTCATCTTGCATGATTCTTGTTGTTCTATCTTTCAAATTGCTTGAAGATTTAGGGTTTAGTGTTTAGAATTAAATTAGTTTTAGTTTGGTGGATGATGTTTATGATTTCATGTTTGGAATGTTTGTAGCAATCTCTGGTCTATACTCCCAGTAACTATCTGATTGTAGTAGGCTAGTGAAGTCAACCTGGACCATATATTTACATGTGCTTAAGTTCGATTGTGGATGAATATCTATGATTTGAAAATCTATATACCTTAGAAGATTGCACTGTTCTTGTGGGATTGCATTGTGGGTCGATCAAGGATTGGTTATTTGAGATTGGTCCATTCCAGATATTTGTCATTTGCATTGTTCATTCTAGGGATAGTTTAGATCTTATCATACCCTTGCACCCTTATCTTTTTCCATTTCTTTATTAACTGGTTAGATTTAGGATTTGAGATCATCATATTGTAAAATCTGATAATTGGAAAGATACAGTTTGCTTGTAGTAAGGTCTGATTGTGATTACCAGCATTTTCACATATTATCTGAGTTGTTTATGCATTGTCATGACCTGACACCCAAGGGACCTTGGGTGATTTTCAATAATTTATTGTTGAAAATAACCTTTCAAGAGAGATAGAATATTGCATTCTATCTAAGTTGTTGTTGTGCAAAAAACACCATCAACAGATTGGTGCTATAAGGAGGGTCTGAATGAGCACACTGGATCGTTTCTTGAATGCCATCTCTCCTAAGAGATATAGGAGGAACACCCGATCTACCACAGGAGAAGAAGATTTGCAGGAGTTACAGTTTCCCACTAGGTCAAGAAGGACTTGAGAAAGGGGAGAATCATCATCACCCATTCCTTCACCGGCATCATCTATATCTTCACACCCAGAAGTTGAAGCCATACCCATCCCTGAGGTCGTTCCCTTTCAACAACCACAACCACCACCCCCACTTTTTCCAATGGCCTTCCTTGCTAATAACCCATCTCCTTTGTCTTTCAACGCTTACAATGTTATTCCCAAAAACCCTGAGCATTTCTGTTCAAAATTCCATGTCAATGACCCAAACAGGACTGCAGAGGAACATATAAGGATCTTTCAAACTTGTCTCAAAGATAGAGGGATTGTTCATGAGGATGTTGCTTGTAGGTTGTTTCCTTATTCACTAGGGGAAGAGGCTTTTTACTGGTACAATCACCTCCCATTTGGCTCAATTCTCAATTGGAATGATCTTGAAACTGTCTTTTTATAGAAGTTTAGAATACCCATCAGTGCCAATGAATTGTATTTGCAATTCACTAGAGTCAAAAGAGAAGTTAATGAACCAATATCTAGTTTCAATAATAGGTTTCACCATGCGTACACCAGACTTCAAGATCCTTATGTTTTGGATGACAATACAGCCCTAGGAGTCTATTACGAAGCATTGGACAGCCTTACAGCAACCTTTCTGAAGTGGAGACCCAACCCTCTAGCTAACCTAACTGATGCCTATACGGAAGTTGTTAAGCTTAGCACAGATCTGAGACAACATGTGACTGGACCGTTGCCTTCTTTAGGACCAGTTGCACATCCCCATCAGGTTCAGGCAGTAAATCAGGCACTTACTAATCATACTCTGATCATGAATCCAGTACCTCAATTACCTTTGGTGCCACATCCTAGTCTTCCCATGAGCCAAGTCTCTCCTATGATGAATTTTCCCCAACAGCAGGTTAATCAGCCTATGTATCAGCAACAACCAAATAATTTCCCTACTTATCTGCAAAATTCTGAGGTATTACATCAGTCTATGGGATCTGCTACAATGCCTGTCCCTCCTCAGAGTAACCCAAGTCAGCCCCCTTTTGTAGATCCAAATAAAGAAAGGATTGATGAAATGGCTGAGCAGATAAAGAAGCTGAACCTAGAGGTGACTTACCTCAGGAATCAAAATAGTCAGTTATAAGCTGCTCAGAAAAGCATGCAGTCCAATCAGAACAGAGAGTTTTCACAAGGACAGAATTTTGATAGGGGACAACGTAATGAGAGAGAATTCCATAATGATAGAGGATATAATCAAGATAGAGGTTACAACAATGATAGAGGGTTCAATAATGATAGGAGGAAAAATTTTGATAGGAGACAAGGTAGTGGATTAGGGTTCAATAAGAGGCAATCACAAGGACAGAGCAGAACATGGAATATGGGACCTAATAATGGAGGAGTTCCAACTCCCTTGGATCAACCTGTCAACCAATCTACAAACCAGCCAGTCAGTCAAGACAAGCCTCCCAGTGGTGTATATTTGGCTAAGGCTGCCCTGTCAGGATGGTGTAGGCTTCATAAGACAAGTCAGCATTTAGAGTTGGAATGTCTAGAGCTCCAAACTGTAGCCTCCATTTTTCAGTATGAGGTAGAGAATAACGCAAATGGGCAGGATATTGTTCCCTCCAGCCCTTATGATTCTCCTGTGCTAGTATTAAATCACGCTCCCTTCCCAGCAAGTAAGGAAAATGTACCAGAGGAGGAATCTAAGTTTCAGAAAGGGAAAACAGATCAAATTTGTAATGGGGATGACGTGGCTCAGTTATTCAATGAAGAAACAATGAATGATAATGGCCCCCTCGATCAGGAGGAGGCTTATGTTGAGGAAGTATAGATGTTCCAGAGGCAAGGTCTGAGAGATATGCCTCATAGGCGCCCACAGGCTGGGGGACCTTTCACCACTTCTATTCCTCCTAACAACTTCAGTACTCCCCCAGATCCTAATGCTAGCAATAATCCATCTTTCCCACATGTATCCAGGCAGTACCTTTCAAAGGAAAGATAGGCTCAAACTGACTCACAGAAGGAGAAGGTTGTTCAAGCAGGCAAGGACAAGGCGGAGGAACCTTTCAAGGGAAGCTTCCACTGATATGAATGAGGAGCAGATGGCTTCGTATGTCGCTGAGGAGTTCAAAAAATTAAAGGTAAATCTTTTAGCATTTGAATTATTAAGGTTCCCTCCCATTAGGAAGGCAGTTTTAGGTACTTATGATGCACATCCAGTGTCATTGGATAAATCTTCTAAGGAGGATGTTAGTAAGACTTCTAGTTCTCAGTCTGTGAAGACACAAAGTCAAGCCCATGGTCAAACTAATTTTCCTCATGGAGATAAAGGAAAGGAGAAGGATAAGACTCAAGTGGCTCAAGTAGATACTCAGCCAACTTTGTTTCAAGGGAAGACAGAAACCCCACCATTTCTGATTTTTGTGCGTATATTTGGTAAGAATCTGCATAATTGTTTATTAGATTCTAGTGCTTCCACCAATGTGATGCCATTTGGAGTTTGTAGAGCTCTAGAAATTACACCTGCTGATTCTCAGAAGAAGGTGACTCAATTAGATAGAATTGAGGTAAATGTGGTGGGAGAATTAAATATGATTCACATGCAGATAGCTTCGGACCCAAGGATTCAACAGGTTATCAATATTCAAGTAGCCGATATTCTAGATGCGCATGGTTTGATTCTAGGAAGAGATTTTACTAAGGCTTTGAATGGTTATGTGTCTACTGATCACTCTCACATGTGGCTTCCCTGGAAAGGAGTGCCCAATCAGATCAGAATTGAGAGAGAGCCAAGAATGAAATAGATGATCATAGAATACCAAAAGACTTCAACAGAAGTTCTGATATCAGAAGTTGGCATGGGAAATTATGTGTTGTCAACACAGTATGAGGATTCAGGCTCAAAGGAGGTATTGATGCTACACACGATGCCTATCGATGTAGAAATAGGATCCAACCATGTTATTGTTCTAACAAAATCAGTGGAGGAAGGAGAGGAAACCAAAGATAATCAGATCAGCCTATTAGACAGCTTTCAAGAGTTCATCAAGCAGTGTGTTGAAAATCAAATGCACCTAGGTAGAAGGACAAGCTTTAAAGAATTACTCTTGCCAAATTGGTGTAGAGTTCATAATGCTTCTCATTCAGAGTTGGAGTGTTGTTTATGCCAAACAGCAGTAGAACAAGTACAGAAGTGCATGATTCCAACCCCGACAGTTGAAACAGATATATAGAACCCTCAGGAAGAGTATCAAGGAAAGAAGTCTGTGTCATCTAAAAAACTATCTAGCAATATTAAGCCGAAAGATGTGATGAAGGGGACTACCACTGCTGAATGCTGGACTCTTAGGTTTGATGGATCCAAGTCCAAGCATGGAGCTGGGGCAGGGTTTGAACTGATCAGTCCAAAGGGTAAGAATTTCTTTGCAGCCCATAGGCTTCAATTTCACTGTACTAACAATGTAGCAGAATATGAGGCGTTAATTCATAGACTTCTTATGGCACTTAAGAAAAAGGTTAAGGTTCTGCAAGTTTTTGGTGATTCTGAGTTAGTAGTTAAGCAAGTAAGGAAACAATATTCTTGCCACGATAGAAGAATGACTAACTATAGGCATAGAGTGTGGGACCTCATTGAGGGATTTGATGCCTTCAACATTCAACTAGTACTATGGCGGAAGAATCAAACAGCTGACTCTCTGACTCAAGAGGCAAGTACTCTGCAGCCTTTATCTTTGTCAGGGTTGAAGAAATTCACTGTAGAATTGACTCCTGTGCCATCGGTCCCAGAAAATGTTACCAACTTCCAGGTGTTTGAAGATGACAAGTATATTCTAGATTTTATCACAAATACAGACGTTTTTGCTTCCCAAATCATCAATGAAACAGAGCTCCAGGAAGCAGAATTGGATTTAGAAGGAGTGATGAACCTAGAGTCTAATATTATTCCAAGGGGAATGGTACAGTTGGAATGAATTTTTGATATGGACAAAATCAAGGATCAAGAACAAGACTCAAGGAAGGAGTCTATTAATGGACAGTGTGATACTTACAATATGGGAACTGAAGATAACGCCAAGAATATTTTTATTGGCAAAGTATGCACTCCAGAAGAAAGGAAAGGGATAATTGCAGCATTGCATAGCTTTCCTGATATAGTAGCTTGGAATTATGAGGACTTGAAAACTTATGATACATCAATCATAACTCATACTATCCCTTTGAAGCCAGGTGCCAAGCCTTTTAGGCAAAGGCAAAGACCAATTAACGCATTATTGGAACTATTCATACAGAAAGAAGTTCAGAAACTACTATCTGCCAGAATCATATTTCCGGTTAGGCATTCAACATGGGTGGCAAACCTGGTTCCAGTAAGAAAAAAGAATGGTGAAATTAGACTCTGTGTTGATTTCAGGAATTTGAACAGATCGTCTGAAAAAGACAACTATCCAGTCCCTTCATTGGATGAAGTACTTCAAGTAGTTAACGGATCTCAGATGATGTCCTTTCTGGATGGTTATTCAGGATACAATCAAGTAATGGTTCAATATGAGGACAGACACAAGACTGCTTTCACAACAAAATGGGGTACCTTTGCTTACAGGAGAATGCCATTTGGACTTATTAATGCAAGAGCCACATTTCAAAGGGCCATGGATATTGCTTTTAAAGATATCATAGGAAAATGCATCATTATTTATATGGATGATCTGACTGTGTTTTCAAAGAACAGAGGGGATCACATCTCAGATCTGCACAAAGTGTTTCAAAGGTGCAGGGAATTTGGCATATCCTTGAATCCTAAAAAGTGTATTTTTGGAGTAACAGAGGGAAAGTTGCTAGGGCATGTGATATCAGAAAAGGGAATTGCTATCAATCCAGAAAGAGTGGAGGCTATATTGAAGATTCAGCCCCCTGCTAGCAAAAAGGAGATGAAATCTTTCTTTGGCAAGATCAACTTCGTCAAAAAATTCATTACTGGATTTGCTGAAATTGTTAAGCCACTGAATGCAATGTTGAAGCAGGATGCCAAGATCGAATGGACCACAGAAGCAAAGGAAGCATTTGTAGAAATCAAAAGAACCATTGCTGATGCTTCAGTATTGGTAAGTCCTAACTACAGCAAGCCTTTTCACATCTATTCATTTGCTTCAGACCACTCATGTGCAGGAATGCTAACTCAAAAGTCAGATGAGGGAAATGAGCATCCCATTGCTTTTATGAGTGCCCCATTAAAAGATGTTGAATAGAGATACCCAAGTGTAGAGAAGCAGGCATATGCCCTGGTCAGAGCAGGAAAGAAATTCAGACATTATATCCTCAGGAATAAGGTTTATACAGTTGTCCCAGACCCCGCAGTCAAATTACTTCTGATGCAAAATGAGCTAGGAGAGCGTAGAGCTAAGTGGGTGACAATGCTACAAGAGTACGATATTGAGATCCAGCCCATGAAGTTGGTAAGAGGACAGGGACTTACTCAGACTATGGTAGAAATAGGTCATGAACTGACTGTCCAGAATTATAACATTGAGGAGGTTTCCCTAGATGGCTGGTATGATGACATAGTTTATTATTTACTGAACCAACGATCTTCGGGTCATCTTAGTGTTGTTCAGAGGAGAGCCCTGCGATTGAAGAGTAGCAGTTTCATGCTAAAGGGAGATGTTCTGTACAAGAAAAATCATGAGGGCATTTATCTGAGATGCCTCAGAAAACAAGAAGCTGAGAGGGTGATAAATGAATTTCACAAAAAGTATAGCACTGGCCATAGCTCTGCAATTGCTACAGCAAATCAGATTTTGAGGGTAGGGTACTATTGGCCCACATTGTTCAAAGATGTCCACCAGCATGTCAGGACCTATCACACGTGCCAGACTGCAGCAATAAGGGAAAGGTATGCGGCGCTTCCGCTCCAACCGGTCACTGAGGTAAGGCCTTTTGCTCAATGGGGTATGGATTTCATAGGCCCCATCAACCCACCATCTTCTGCAGGACACAGGTACATTCTCACTATTACTGATTATTTCACAAGATGGACTAAAGCTTTTGCTTGTAGACAATGTACATCTGAGGTAGTAATTGATTTCTTAGAGTCTGCTATTCTTAATCGATTTGGATGCCCTATTGCTATTGTCTGTGATAATGGTCTTGCTTTCGCATCTTTAAAATTTTCAAATTGGGCTTTTGATCATGGCATAATTGTGAAATTTGCGTCCAATTATTATCCCCAGGGTAATGGTCTAGCAGAATCCTCTAATAAGAACTTATTGACTGTCATCTGTAAGCTGTTAGAGCAGAACCCAAAAGATTGGCACACCCAGCTTTGGTTTGCCCACTGGGCAGATCGTACAAGACTTAAGTCATCCATTGGCACATCTCCTTATCACTTATTGTATGGTCTAGAGCTAGTATTCCCTATTCAACTCAAGATCCCAACTTTACAGTTTATAAATGAGTTATATGATGAAGGGGACAGAAGGGAGGCTTGGCTAACAGAACTGTTGCACCTTGAGGAAAAAAGACATAACGCCCTTGAGAATTTTGTCAAACATCAGGGGGTAGTTAAGAGGTGGTTTGACAGGAGAGATAAAGTCAAAGCCTTTAGGATTTTTGACCTTGTCCTATACTGGGATAAACCTCATGATCAAAAGGGGAACCATGGGAAGTTTGATAAACTGTGGCTTGGCCCAGATCAGATTGCTGAAATACTTGGAGATAATGCCTTCCGTCTGAAGACTCTCACGGGAGAATATATTCCACTGCCTGTCAATGGGTAGTATTTGAAGCATTATTTCCAATCCTGAGCTGTTTTCAGCTCCCTACTTTGTATATAGTTAGTCTAGGTTGCTTTCTGTTGTTTTGTTTGGTTAGCGTAGGTTTCCTTTTGCTCTGCTTGTTCTGCTTTGGTTAGAATAGGTTTGATTTGGTTTGTTTTTTTTGGTTTGCGTCACTCTTGCTCTTGGTTCCTTCTTTTTTTGGGATCCCTGGGTGCATTTGTATGATAGTGGTGACAAAGTAGGTCTGATGTTCTTGGTATTTCTTTTACAAACTCTAATCATCCTTCTAGGGCATTATGGTACGAATTCCCTGCCTACTATTACTTATCCTTGTGCTGAGGCAAAGGGTTTTCTAGTCGGTTTGAATAGGAATACATTAGGGTCTCATATTTTAAATTAAATATACTTGAAGTTGCATTAGGTCCTTATGAAGTTTGAACAAGTGAAAAATCATTTTTTCTACTCTAGTGCCATTGTGGTTCTCATCCCTGAGTGTGAACTTCATTGTTCGCAGGTTGAAGCAAAAATAGTGAAAAGATAAGCAGTATATATAAAAAAAAAGAGGGAAATGCATATTGAAAATTGAAAGGTTTAACTTCAGCTTATCAGGGGGATCTGGATATCTCTACCGGGGCTATAGATGTCTGTCTGGCAGTAGAGCTATGTTCAGGACAATCACAGCGATAACCTCGTCAGGGCTATGGATGCCTGACTGGCAGCGAGGCTCTATCTAGGTTACTTTTAGAGTATGAATCTTTATGTAGCTTGTTCATACCAAGTTTGGTTCCCGTTGTAACTAAGGGAGGATAATAAATGCATATGCACACACTTTGACCCTGGTGTAGGAGAGTTTGGATGACTAGGGGCTTCTTTGTTTTAACACGGGTGGTGGCAGGATAGGTGATTTGAAACCATGAGTTCTGGGTTCTTGATTCCAATTTGTCATCGAAATGCTCTGAAGCATTTCCCAGCAGAGTCGCCATTTGTTGTGCAATTTTGCACACACGCCCCACTTGGAGTGGGGACCCTCTTTTCATGATGTCTTTTGAACTTTGGTTCTATTGGACTTGCCTTTTCGAGGTCTTGACATGTTGGTCTTGTTGGCTTTAATCTTTTCCTGAGGCTTGAATTGGCTAAAATTGAGTTTCAGGCAAAATCTGGGTTTTCACCTGAATCCGGGATTTTCCAGCTCTGGCGGATTTTCTCGAGCTCTAGTTCTTTGTCTGGTCATCGCTGAATTTTACGAATCTGGGTTTCTGCCTAACTCTGGGATTTTCCGATCCTGGTGGATTTTCTCAGACTGCACTAAAATCCTGAACTTCATTAAAATCCTTGTTTCTGCTATTTCTGCGGAATTGGTGTCCATCCGGATTTTCCGCGCATCTTGGGATTTTCCCAAAATTTTGTCCTAGGCTCGGGTTTCTGGATTTTTCAGGCATGTCTTGTCGCTCATTAATGACCGAGGTACCTTTCCTCAGATGCGTAAATGGGTGGATTTAAAACCTTTTAAGCATCATTTCGACCTCATTATTCATTTGTTTGTTGATTTGGCGTCTGAGTGCTTTCCTTGTTTAGACATTGATTATTGATTTTGAACCACTTGTGTGTGGATTGTTTCGAGCACTGATTAAGGTTTTCATTGCTTGGGCGTATTTTCTTTGTGGTCGCTTCTTCAAATTTGAGTTTTGTCTAGGACAATCCATGGTAGGTTATCGATGGCCCTTCCATTTGTTTACGCAATGATTGAGTTTTTCGAGTCGATTGATGGTCATTTCAGGTCGGCCCATCTTTAGCCATGATTTCCTTCTTATCAAGTTAGGGCTTGACCCATCTCTTCATGAAACCTCATCACCCGTGCCCTGGGTGCTCGTATTTATTCATTAGATGACGGGTGCATCCATTTGGAAGGTGTTCTGGGTCATATTGTCTACCCTCTTAGTGCGTAATTTACCATATTGTGCAAGGTTAGGGTTTTCTCGGTGCTCGAACCAGAATAATGAATTCGTCATGATTTGTTAATCTTGCACTTGTATTAAACTGACCCCTGCCTTGTGAGGATTCGGAGTGTTCTAGACTGATCTTCATAGATGGTATTTTAAACCTTGAGCTTACCCTGGTTTTCATGGTGGGATGTTTATTCATCTGAATTAGGGCATCACTATTTCACCATGAGGACTTGTCATTTGAGAGCTTTGAGAACTTGAAATCATTTACATTCCAAATTTTGTTGATTAACGTTGATTTTGGGACCATTAGAGTCTAGGTAAAGAAGATTGCATGATCGTTTGATCGTTGGTTCACGTGTTGTCCTTCGTTGGGTTTCCGAGGTGTCCGCGGAATTCTTGCTCACCTGGATTTTCCTGGTTTCGGCCAATTCCACGGAGTATGGTGAATTCCGAAATATTTGAACTGTCCGCAGAAATCGTTCTTGTCTCGACTTTTCCAGTTTTCCTGTCTGGTTTTATTTCTTTCAATATTCTGAAGATAGGATTCATGGAGTAAAGGTTAAATGCTAATTTCTTGTTGTCAATGAATGAATTTCATGATTATCTTATGATCTTTTGTCCGTACTAACGATTTATTTGACTGGTGATGTCTTGGCAATAGGAATCTGTCTGGGTCGGATTTCTCCAAAATTCTACCCCAACTGGATTTTCATGGTTTACATTGTTTTCTTGGATTGTTCTATTTTTCTGGACTTTCAGGGATTGGCGATTTGTGATAGTTTCTAATTGCCTAATATTATTTTATGCTAACCCTTTGATTGAAATATGCATGATAATTGAATACTTATGACGATCCTTTGTGAATGTAGGCTGAGTCAAGCAAGGCTGTTGCTGGAAAGTCTAAGGGTGACACGGAAGGGTCCTCCATTTCAGAAGTAGAAAGGTTAACATTGGACATCAAGAGTCAGTTGCTAGAAAGCAAGATATCTTCCATGTGCTCCGAAGTGTCTGACACCAATGTGGGAGCTTGGAGATATGAGGAGTTCAAAGAGAGAACAGCTCAAAAGAATCTGTCGGTCCTAAGACAAGGGATGATGAAGTCCGGACTTGTTCATGTGGCGGGGTTCCCTCTAGCAATCCAGTGCTATGAGCTGATACTTGAGTGTTCCCGGCAATATGACTTCGACACACAAAGGGTTGTCAGCATTGAAGGAAGAGTCTTGGCCAATTTCAGTCCTGTCTCTATTGCTCAAGCCTTTGACATGCCAGATTTACCTTCTATGTGTGCTCTGAACATGGACATGGCCAAGACATATTTTGAGAATGAGCCAACCAAGGCTCAACAGATGATCAATTGTTGGTTGGAGAAGCCAAAGTCACATTACTCCAAACTGCCCAAGCAGTTGCATAGGATCAAATTCAGATCGGATATCTATGATGCAATAACATTCCTAAGTAGGGTGGCAGGATTGAAGAGTGTCAGAGTATTGGAAAGTTGGATGGTCCATGTGATCACCAAAATTGAACAAGGAACCAACTACCACTGGGCAAGACTTATCAGCACCATAATTCACAAACAGCTGAGGGATGTCCTAGAAACAAAGAAGTTCACCATGTCCTCCTATGTCATGTATGTGTTGGCAAGATTCTACCTATACAGGGGTTTGAATCCACGAGGGACATTTGGACAGGACACAGTCTATGAGATCTATCCTAAATTACACCTAGGACACCGTGATTATCGGAGGGCCAATGATGCATTCACTATGCACATCACTCGGATGCTTCAGAATGCCGAGCATGTGAGACTGTCAGATGGAGCAAAGGGGTTGATAAATAATTATGGGGCCTGGTTCATTCATTTTCCTACCTTCTCTTACATTAGAATTGATGGATGTCAGACTGCTCCATATAGGTTGCCTAGGTACCCTACGGATCACGTTGTGTTATTGGAGTTGGTTAGAAAAATATGTGAATTTGATGCAATTGTCAAGAAGGAGAAGCATAAAATAGGCTTTGGTGGGGATTTCCCTCTTGGAATTGGCGTAGTGGAAGTGTGCCCTTCCATTCAATCAGCACAAGCAGCAGGTGATGAGTTGGTAGCTCATGGTTTCTCCTTCCATTCCAAAAGAACAAACTTCGATATCACTGGGGAAGCATAGAAGAAGGCCACCAGGGAGTACCGTTATAAAGATGACCTAGAGGATTATTGGGACAACATCAAAGATGATTTTCAAGCAAGAAAGAAAATGTACTCTAGACTTCCTGTTGATGCAATTAGACAATATAATGTCAAGTTGATCCCTGACCAACTGGAGGATGATGGAAACCTGGTACAAGATCATGCCTATGAGTCTGTTAAGGACAGGTCAATCGGGGAAATCAACTGGAACGAGGATGAGGTCACAGAGTTGGAAGACCTCATGTCCCCTATCATGAAATTTACCACTTCTTGGTTGAAGCATAAAGTTTGGGAGCTGGAGAGTGAGAAGGTACCCTGTACCTTTAACTTGATGGGAAATCTCAATCCCATGTCTACTTCATAAGAATCCAGGGAAGATGACCCCAAAAGGAAAACTAAGAAGATCTCACCCTTCAAAATAAAAATTAGGGGCCCTAAAGAAAGCAACCCAGAACCCAAGACAAAGCCAAAAGGAAAGAAAAGAAGTAGGGCTTTGAAGATTGGCAGGTCCTCTGATGAGGAAGAGTTAGAAAAGCCAATTGGAGAGGATGCTCCTCCACCACCAAAGAAGACAAGAACAACCGGGGTCTCAAAGAAGAAAAGTCAGGGTACCTCAAAATATGAGCCTCTGATTGTTGATGTGGAAAGTTCAGGAGAGAGGACCAAAGTTTATATGAGGAGATCCAGGACTCCTTCCCCTAGAGACACTATACAAAAGATGGACTCTTCTCCAAAGTTATCAGCTGTGGAGCCATCTAAGGCTGCTTCTCCTCCACCAAGCATACCTGAGCAAGAGACTCTTGGGGAACATGAGACTAGTCTAGAGGCAGAACCTTTCAAGGAGGGAGCACTCTTTGATGAGGCGGCTAAGCTCGAAGTTGAAGAGGTGGGAAAGCATCCTTCTCCACTAGTCCAATATGCAGATTCTTTGGAGAATAGCAAAGGAAATGGATCGCCTGGGAAGGAGGAGGACATCCCTGTTAGAGCCCCATCACCTGTAAAAGAGGATGAACCTGAGGTAGGTGACCAAGGTGGGCAGTCTCCTGAGAAAGGAAAGGATAAGACACAGGAAAAACAACAGGAAGAGGCAACAACAGAGGAAATCCGGGTAGAGCCTGTTGTCTCGGACTGGCTTGAAAAGGAGATCACAAAGAAAAAATAGGTCGTTGTTCAGGACACTCCTTTGGATTGGGATGAGATGTTTTCTAAGATCGGAAAAGGTAAGAAGAAGAAGGCAGCCAGGGTAGTTTCAAGGATAGAGAGGGATGAGGCGAGTAACAAGGTCATTCACATTGCCACCCCTACTGCGGATAAAACTAGAGAAGAGGTCACTGGTAAGGATTACAATGTGCAGACCATTAACCTTGGGCCAGCCTCTATGGAATAGGACATTGATGAATATGAAGGCTCCAGTGTAGTAATAATTGGGAGGTTAAGAAAGGAAGCTCAGACCAAGCATGAGCTTAGAAAAGAAAATGAAAGGCTTAGGAAGTGCTTGGAGGATGTAATGAAGCCTCTGCAATCTCTCCATCCCTCATCCTTTGCCACTCCTGGTTTCTTATCCAAGGAAACCATCTCTGAGATTGAAAAGATAAAGGCTTTTTCTCAAACTGCAACAGATTGGTTGAAGGATGTACAAGCAAAAGGAGACGATGCCATCAAGGAAATCCTTTCAGTTGGGAAAGATGCAGTCAGAGCCAAGGAATTATTGGAGCATGTGCTATCCCAGGATAAGGAAGACATTGACCTTCTACTGCAAAAATCCAAGGTCATCCGAGAATATGGTAAAGATCAGTTGGTTACAGCTGGGATCCTTCCTTCCTCTAGATTAAATGAACCTTGGGAATAGTTTGAGGCTCTGCAGGTTCGGCAGAAGGCCATTAGGAAGATATAGAAGCGAAAGAAATAGATGGATGGTGATTTAACTAGTGTCTATGAGGGCTGCATTGCATTTTTTGAGGTTATGACTGGCAGGAGAAAGATTGCCCCTATGTACCTAAGTCTGGAACAGCTTAAGGAATGGTGGCATGAGGTTTATGTTCCAGATTCTTGGAATGTCATAACTGGACATCAGCTGGATGATGCAGCAACCTACTTGGCAGTAATGGATAAATATCAAACACATAAGGATGATTGGAATAAGACTATTAAGCAGTCAAAGGAGGAGATTAATTCCATTAAATGTAGACTTAAGATCTTGCCTTCGCCACCTGTTGCTGAGTTGGATGGGGCATTTTTGAGGGTTCAAGGATCGTTGGCCCAGAACAAAGATAAGGGAGGTGGTATTTAATGCCATTTTGAGATTTGTGCTTCCCTATTATCATAGGGCGTGTATTGATCTGAGCTGCATTGGGGACCGTGTCTAGGCCGACCTTGATGATGTATCGGCATTTAATGTGTGCCTTATTTTGAATTCCTAAGGCCAACTTGTTTTAGCAGTTGTTTTATTTTGTAAATGTTTGGCTGGGCTGACATGTCTTGAGAATGGGCTATAAAGGGCATTCTTGCCTCATTGATAGGGGTTAATTAGAAAATATAGAGAAGAGATAATAGAGACAAGTAAGAGTTAGAGCATTTTGTGAAATTCTTGAAACAAGTATTGTAAACAAAACAGTGGAATTGTTGCAGCATTTTGATAATCTAATACAATTGAAGACATTGTGGTTTTCCTGGTGCAATCTCTTGTGTTATTTCATCTTGCATGGATCTTGTTGTTCTATCTTTCAAATTTCTTGAAGATTTAGGGTTTAGTGTTTAGAATTAAATTAGTTTTTGTTTGGTGGATGATGTTTATGATTTCATGTTTGGAATGTTTGTAGCAATCTCTGGTCTATACTCCCAGTAACTATCTGATTGTAGTAGGCTGGTGAAGTCAACCTGGACCATATATTTACATGTGCTTAAGTTTGATTGTGGATGAATATCTATGATTTGAAAATCTATATACCTTAGAAGATTGCACTGTTCTTGTGGGATTGCATTGTGGGTCGATCAAGGATTGGTTATTTGAGATTGGTCCATTCTAGATATCTATCATTTGCATTGTTCATTCTAGGGATAGTTTAGATCTTATCATACCCTTGCACCCTTATCTTTTGCCATTTCTTTATTATCTGGTTAGATTTAGGATTTGAGATCATCATATTGTAAAATTTGATAATTGGAAAGATACAGTTTGCTTGTAGTAAGGTCTGATTGTGATTACCAGCATTTTCAAATATTATCTGAGTTGTTTATGCATTGTCATGACCTGACACCCGAGAGACCTTGGCGTGATTTTCAGTAATTTATTGTTGAAAATAACCTTTCAAGAGAGATAGAATATTGCATTCTATCTGAGTTATTGTTGTGCAGAAAACACCATCAACAGGTATGATCACACTCTCCTTTAGTGTCTAAAAGAATCAGAATCTCGTGTTTCATTAAACGAGGTGTATAGTGGTGTTTGTGGGTCTCATTCTTATGGAATGTCCCTAGCAAAGAAAATTCTCAAAGTAGGCTATTATTATCCCACTAAGGAGCATGACGCTTGTGAATTCATGAAGAAATTTGTACCGTGTCAATAGCACGTAGATCTAATACATGCTCCTGCACAAGATTTGCAGCCCATCATTGCACTATGGCCTTTTCACAATGGGGTTTTGACTTAATCAACAAGATTTACCCTCCCTCATCCAATGGTCACACCTTCATTATCACCGCCACTAAATACTTCACCAAGTGGGTGGAAGCAATTCCACTCCCAAATCACCGGTACTCAAATTTCCAAATTCATCCTATACCATATTCTCTGTAGATATGGTATTCCCTCCACCATCATCACCGATAATGGAAATCCTTTTAAAAACTAGTATACGAAACACCTTTGTGAAACCTATCATATCCAACATCATTGGTCAACTCCCTATTACCCTCAAGGTAATGGCCAAGTTGAAGCAACCAACAAAAGCCTTATCAAAATCCTCAAAAAAAATTCCAATAACACTAGTCGAGATTGGAACTCCATCTTAATCCACCCTTTGAGCATATCGCACATCCATCTGCACCCCCACTGGCGCTACCCCATACTCCCTGGTTTATGTCGCTAACGCTATCTTACCTATTGAGGTTGAGATCCCATCACTTTGAACCTCTCTGAAGAATTTAATCAATGATTAAGATGCTCAAGTTGTACGATTAAGTCAGCTTGAACTCCTAGATGAGAAATGCATCAAGTCCTATAATCATCTCTAAGCACATCAACATCATCTTAGGAGAAGTTACAACTAGAAGGTTCATCCCCACCAATTCAACGTTGGTGATCTAGTACTGAAAGAGAATCAGCATACCTAGCAAGATTGGGAAAACAAGGGAAAGTTTGAAGCAAATTGATTAGGTCCATATGTGGTCACTGCAAAAAATGGTTTTGGGGCATATCGACTTGCAACACCTGAGAGGGAACCCCTAGAACAGCCTATCAACACCATGCACCTTAAAAGGTTTTACACCTAGGTCAATTGGGTTATCTTACCTAAAAAAATCCAAAAAAAAATAAAAAAATCAACAAAAAAAAAAGTTGAAAAAGTCAAAAATTCAAAAAATAAAATCAATAAAAATAAAAAAATTCAAAAAAATTCAAAAAAAAAATCAACAAAAATACAAAAATCAAAATCCAAAAAAAAAATAGTAAAGAGAAATAATGCATCTTATGGTGAAAACCACCCTTAGTGGCGCCTTGGATAAGTACATTTGGTGAAAACCTGGCAATAGGCACCATTTTTAGAGGGATTAATCATTATCTACCTTGCACCCTATTTCCTTTATGCTTTCATCTATTCTATTTGTATATCCTATCCTCATATCCTATCATACCCATCCTCCCATCGACATCCTATTATCCGCCACTTGGTGTATTTTGATTGAGCATTGGACGATCCAAATTGGTTGTCCTAAATCCTAAGCTTTTATCCTGAATCTGAGCTTTTCATCACTTGTATATTGGTCTCATTTGTCGGTCTTGTGTCCTCATCTAGAGTCTTTCATCATGTCGGTCATCATTAGGTCTCATCTTGTCTTTAATCCATTTTGTCAAACTACGTTGCCTCTGTGCTTTCACGTAGGCAAGGTTGATCATTTGATCCACCCATGAGGCATTTTTCCATCCAATCTTCATCATCCATTAAGGTCTCCATTGTCCTCTATCCACTTTTATCCATGGTCAGTTGTCAGTCTTTTATTGAACTACGAGGCCTTTGTGCTCTCATGTAGGCAAGGTTGATCATTTGATCCGCCCCCTAGGCATTTGTCTAACCATTTGTGTCAATCTTTGTCATCCATCGATTTCTTGATTGTCCTCTTTTTGCTTTTATCCATGGTCATTTTATCGAACTGCGAGGTCTCTGTGCTTTCACATAGTCAAGGCCATCAATCGATGAGCCCCCGAGACCCTAGGTCTATCCTTAGGGTGTGTTTTGGTTTTGTGTCATGTCGTCAACTATGTCCCTATCCAAATGGTTCCTAAAAACAAAATCCATTAGTATCATGAGGTTCAATTGGTTTTGAGTATCCTGATTCATATTGATCACCTAATCTACCCTCCATCTTTGGTCTTAACGAGATGTATCCTTCCTCAAAACAGGCTGCATCAATCCCATCCACCTATTGATCCTATGGCAAAGGAAATTTGAAACTTGTTGTGATCTTTTAGTACTTTTTGGAATTTTGTTTATCATTTGAGCTTCCTATTATACTTTTTTCAGAGTCGCCATGATCCATCATATCATGGTGCGCTTTGACAAGTAAACAGAGGGGCATACCTTGATTTTTGGTGTGATCTTGTCTTCTTGGTTGTCCCACGTAGTACCCACCAAGATCCCTATGGTCTTGTGTTACGTTGGGGCATCCTTTGTGCTTGTGGTTATTCCAACATTAGGCCGGACCAAAGGCCCTATGGATTTGGGGTGTTGGGGTAACCTCCTTGTTTGTTGTGTTTTTCTTATGCATTTGACACTAATCCACCTTGGTTCTTCATACCCTGGCATATCGTGTCTTATGCTATAGAAAAAATCAATGCTCCTAATGTGGAAAAATGGAATTAGGTCTACATTTCACTTATCATCCCATTGCATTGCATTTATCCCCATCCAATTTTTCCCCTAACCTATGGTTAGTGATTTTTGGTTGTGCAAATGTTATTCCCCTACCCATTCTTCTTATCAGGATTCCTACGATTTTGATAGGTACACTATCACACCCATCATCATTCATCTCACTATGCATGTTCACTATCATCTAGGTTCATTTCATTTCATGACTCCATTTCATTATTTCATTTTCATATCATTCCCTTGCATTATCATTGTCATTATCATCTTAAGTTGTTTAGATTAATATAGATTTGTTAGTCTAAGCATCTTAGTTCATTCCATTTCATTGAATTATCATTTTCATTATCCTCTTAAGTTGTTTAGATTAATATAGATCTTTTAGTCTAAGCATCTTAATTTCATTTCATCTCATTTCCTTAATCATTTTCATTATTGTTTCATTGCATTATCATGTTCCTTGTCATCTTAAGTTGTTTAGATTAATATTACACAATTTTAATCCATAAATCATATTACAACTTTATCATGCACTATGGAAACTTCATGGTTTTAATATAGATTTGTTATTCTAAGCATCTTAAGTTCATTTCATCTCATTTCCTTTTCATTTTCATTATTGTTTCATTGCATTATCATTTTCCTTGTCATCTTAAGTTGTTTAGATTAATATCAAGATTCGTTAGTCTAAGCATCTTAAGTTCATTTCATTATTCATTGCATTATCATTTCCATTATCCTCTTAAGTTGTTTAGATTAATATAGATTTGTTAGTCTAAGCATCTTAAGTTCATTCCATTTCATTATCATCTCATTGCATTATCATTTTGATTATCCTCTTAAGTTATTTAGATTAATAAAGATCTATTAGTCTAAGCATCTTAAGTTCATTCTATTTCATTATCCATTGCATTATTATTTTCATTATCATCTTAAGTTGTTTAGATTAATATAGATTT
Source organism: Sequoia sempervirens (assembly GCA_007258455.2). Taxonomy (NCBI): domain Eukaryota; kingdom Viridiplantae; phylum Streptophyta; class Pinopsida; order Cupressales; family Cupressaceae; genus Sequoia; species Sequoia sempervirens. Next base: position 96,308 of record VDFB02291918.1, read on the forward strand.
GTTAGTCTAAGCATCTTAAGTTCATTTTCACTATCATTTTACATTATTTAGAGTTATTATCCTAAACATATTAGTTCATTTTGCTACATACATTACATCACATCCATCACATTCATCCATAGAATGATCACATATGCATACATCATTTATTTTCATCCATTACATATTTTCATACCACATCATACATACATAATTAGCCATTATCATGCAATCACCTATACATTATTCATCATCCATGCATAATCTCTTGATTATATCATATCCCACATGCATACATAATAAATAACATTAGCATCGCCACCTACATCACACACCATCAGTATCATATCCATAGCATAAATCATAAAATCATAAATCATGTCACATCACATCCTACATCAAACAAGTGTCAGACATAATGTATATGATCCATATCATCCACATCGACATAAGCATAAACCATAATCATCATTATGTATACATCACAACCATAACTATACACAGGAGCATAATAAATATCCATAACATCATATAGGAATCCTCCATATTGCATCAATTTCCATCGCATATCATATATATATCAAAAAATATATAGTGTCTATCATGTGTCCATCATAGTTCACAATAAAAAGATCATAAAAGTCCACGAAAATCCATAATAACAAGTCCATCATAGAGTCCATAAAATTCCATTGAATAAAGATACAAGTGTAAAGCTCTAATGAAATACAGATGACTACATCTGACACATCACGATGTCTTGAATCAATAAAGAATGAAAGAATGAATGAATGAACCAATCTCTAAAATCTATGCAAAAGAATCTATAGTCTTTGCCATGTAAATAATCCACCCTACACCTATCAAAAATGGTAATCTGGTATCCACATCTCCCCCTACTCGCTGATCCCTGTATTTGATCTCTATGGGGAGTCTGAGCCTCGTCCTCAACCATGAGGATGGGTCTCTTTGTAGTCATTATAACCTCTAGTGTGTGTATGTGCTTGATCGAAGAGGGTGCTAGTGCATGTGCCACTACTCTAACACATGATGGCACCCTCCATGTAGGATCTGGGATGGCCTGATAGTAAGCAAGCATATAATATGATTCCTCAGTCCTAGCGTTGGCCTCTCCTATTGCGTATACTCTACCCACATCCCTCTCTATGTGGTATATATCCCTATATTGCATGATGCTCCTCCTCTCCTACTCCCAAGCCTCCTAAGCCAACCTCATTTGCTCCACCTGTGCCTCCAGTTGTCCCTTCCTCCTCATGGCCTCATCCCTCTTGCTCTGCAAGCTCTGTACCTAGGCCTCTATTGCCTCCACCCTCTCCAATACTAACCCTTCCTCCCCAGCAGCAACCTTCACGGTCTCCTCCCTCTCCCGCATCTCCTCCAATACCCCTCATAACTCCCCTACCAACCTCTGTAAATCATCTCGCTCAGTTTATGTCTCCAGCTATTTTCTTTTGGCCTCATCTGCTAGACTCATAAAATCCTTGTCTCCATCCCTCTGTACTACCTCTGTTGCTCCCTGTAGGCACTCTACCTCCCCATGTAGTCTCCCCACCTTCATCTATAGCCTGTCCCTATTCGCCTCTGACTCCCATAGTCTGTGCTCTGCAATTTGTAGCCTTGGCTAGGGCTCTTGTCAAGAGTACTCCTCTAGTGGTGGTGCACATAGGGCACCATGGCTAATGGGTCCACTACAGGAGCGCCCACCTCCATTGCTTGCTCCTCTCCCCCTACCTCCTCCATCTCCACATCCACATCCCCCTCTCTCCTCTACCTGCCAACCCTCCTCCTCCTCAATGGCCTCGCCAGATCCCGCTCGTCATCTAATCCAAAACCCAAGGCACCTACAATCGGGTGCACTGTGGTAATCCTCCCAAGCCTATGTTGGGCCCACCATGCAGCATACTGCACTGTCATGCCTACATCGTCTGATCCTCTCCTCCACGGCCATACTATAATGGGGAGTTGCTCCCACATCTATTGTGTGTACTTGGCTATCAGCCTCTCTCCTCATATCATTGCTGACTCCTGGTTGATCCATCTAAAAATTTGCAGTCCTGCAGGAATTTCCTATTGCATGTCGTACTATTAGGTAACCCTATCATGTTTGTGTAGCTCTATGATAAAGGGGTCTCGGCCAATCAAATAACACTACGAGAATAGATACCCCTCCATCACCTGTCATCCTCCCTCCATCCCTTGAAATCTCCATCCTAGGTAAGGCCTCCAGGTGATATCCCTGTCCACCAATCCATCTAGTCTCCACTACCACTCCTCCAAACTCCCTACCTCTTGGTAGTGTAATCTCTAGTCATACTCTGATCCCCACCAATACACCACTAGAAGTGTCTCATCATGAGCTCCAACAATCAAAATATTTGGCCTCACCACCCGGATATGCTCCCAAGCCCATACCTAGAGCAGTGTAACATGTGTAATACTCAATGCTCGTTTGTAACAGACCAAGTGCATATCCCAATATAACTGCGCCAATACGCACACCCCCCATGCAAAAACTCCCTCTTTCCTCTCCACAATATGTTGGACAACCTCAATCATCTTGAGGCTAAAAAATTGACCACTCCTATCAGGAAGGAGGATCCCGCTAATAAGTCTACAGAGGTATAGCGGTAATGTTGCCATCTCTATCCCCAAGCATGCCTCGATATCTAACTCCTTCCCTCGGATGGGAAGTTCGATCGGTCCAAATATTTCTCATACACTCCTCTCCACTGATCATCAGGGTGTTACACTGATCAGGTGTCCTCGAATCGACAATCTCAAGATCCTCAAGATGTCCTTCAATGTCACCATCATCTCCCTTGTCAAGAGATGGAATGTGGTTGTCTCTGAACTCCATTGCTCCATCAATGTTGTGAGTGAAGGTCTGTGTGCTCTAATGTTGGGATATCCCAACATATGAAATAGGCCCACCTGATCCAGTGCTATGTGATCCTCAGTGGTCATCACCTCCAAAGTCACCTCCTGCATGGCTGAGAGTCTCTCCTACATCCTCAGGGTCTCGAAACTCTGCATCCATACCAACCATTCTATTAGACTTTTTAACACTTGTTTTTTTTTCTTTCTTTTTCATCCCTACCCCAATTTGGCGAGTTTGCCTCTATGTAAGGGGCTTCGCCCATTCGCCTTTCTAGCATGTTTCTGTCCTTCAAGCGCACCCGCCCTTTTCTTGTCTGGGCACAAATTCACCCTTTTTCTCCCCAGAGGTGAACTCTCATTTTCCCCTTCTTCCCATAGGTGAGTGCACACTCACCCATGTGTCTTGCCTCCCTAAGTGGCGAATTCACATTCACCATTTTTCCCAAGGGTCGGATTCCCATCCGCCTTTCCCATTTTGGGCGGATTTGCATCTGCATGTTTTTGTTTTGGGCAGATTTGAATTCGCCCTTTCTCTTGATTGGTGATTTCACAATCGCCCTTCCCTTTTACCCATTCACCCCTACGTATGCAGGTTCACCCTTTCTAGAGAGAGGCAATTTCACAATTTCCCCTCTCCCAGTGTATCCACCCCTATAATACACAGGTCCGCTCCTTCCCTCGCCAATTCGTCGAATGGGAAAATGCACTTAGATAGAAGGGCTAATCTGCCCTTCCATGGTGACTTTGTTTTCCTAGATACCCACCCAAAAATTGAAACATGTGCATAAAATTGAAATGAAAGTATGAAGTTAGGAACTAAATCCTACCTAGCAGGGTACCACTCACTCATAGTGCATGTGCACCTCCTCTCCTCAGTGGATCAGCTCATCATCACCCTCCATGCCACTCATCCTATCAACAATCACTGTCACTATCTCTCTCTCTTTCATCCAATCGTGCGATGATAAGTGTACAAATAAAAATTAAGTGAATAGTGAATTTTCAAATTTACTATTTATAATTTTCATTTTTGACCCTATTTAGCCTTTGAATTTTTGAGTAATTTTTACCCTTTAATTAACCATTTATTAATTAATTTCTCGCTTTTCTTCTGAGGACTACTATTTACACCGCGTATGCATGTTTCCCTCCATTCAAAATCCATTATTCATGGTTTTTCGTGCTCTATCATGTGGTACTCTTCATTTCTCCATATTGAGAAGTTGCTTGGGGCCCCTTTTCTTCCCCATTCACCCTCTCGAGGGGGCATACTCTACCATATTTCTCCATTCTTCCTTCCTATCCATTTTCCTATGATACAAGGGCATCATCTAACATTCTTGTCTTCTACGAGTCATCTTTGTTTTATTTTTCTTTGAAACATTATTATTCTAACAGTATTTCAAAGAGGGGCAAAATGTAGACACCTAAATTTGACCGCCCCATATGGTCAAATTCACCCTCGCATTCCTCTATCCTGCATCCTGAAGCCACATTAATTAAATAATTTATTATTTAATTAATATTCCACCTTAGCCTAATGTCTCCTAAGATATTTGATTAATCAAGTAAATACCTTACCCTATTCATCTCTAAATTAAATAAATAGACCAATTTATTTAATTTAGACATTAGCCCAAATGAATTAAATCAATTTTTAATTCATCTTTTTCTCTCTCCTCATGTCAACATCCTCCATAATCCTCTTTAATCTAGATTAAAATCTAATTAATTTATGATTAGGGTGTGCACATCCCTAATCATTATTAGGGTCACATCCTCCATAATCTCCCACTTGCCTCTAATCCTTCATTAGCCTACCTAATCCCACATTTGCACAACCTTAATCACCCAATTAAGCTAACCTAATCCTCATGCTATTTATGACGTGTCCTTAGTCAACTTTCATTAAATGCTTTCTTCATTTGGAGAAGCCATCTCCACCTTCTAAGGAATTTAAAATTCCTTGTATTCTCCCTATGCATCCTAGGTGGAATTTTTAATTCTCCTTTATATCTCCAACACCTTAGGAGAATTAAGGACCAATTTAAAATTCCTTCTCAATCCCAAGGTCAAGTCTCCAAAATCAAGGGATATTTTAGAAGAATTTTTAATTCTTCTATTTTCACATCATCCCATAATGTGGGAAGGTGAGACAAGATTCCCCCTTTCCATGTCATATCCACATCACCTCTTCTCTTCCATGTCACTCGCTACATGTCCAATTGTGATGGCTTGTGAGTCCTCAACTCATCCTAGCCATTGATCTCACATCCCTGAGTCAACCCTGACCATCCATTCATTTAGAGGAATTTCCCCTAGAAGTAGTGGAATGGCCCTCATTTTTGCATCACTTAATCACTCTAGCAATCACTCAAACACTCAAGCATTCTAGCATACACTTAGCCATTTTTCATACTATCAAGCATCCACCATTTTTGCAGCACCTTAGAGCCACCATATTGCATCCAATCCAATACCCACATCCACCATTGCAATTTCCATCTCACTAGCTTCATTTTGAGCACACTTGCATGACATTTTTCCAACAAAGGAGCACACAAATCAACCATCAAAAAGGGCCAACCAACTCATCAATTCAAGCAAGGTAATAACTTGTCATTTTCTTGTATTTTGTTTGAATTCAACTAGGCCAATATTGAGGTGATTGTTAGTGTTTCTCCTTTTTCATTCTCATTTTTTTTTACATCTTAGAATAGGTAAAAGAACTTGCACACAATAGTATTAATAGTGAATGTGATAGACATGACCCTTCTCTTACAAATGGTTGGCCTTCAAAGATGGAAATTATATAAAATTATAATTTTGAAACACCATCTCCGTAAGACCCCCTATCTGAGGGATATTCTATTGTAATAAAATTCAAGAAAAATATAAAAAAAAAAGGAGATGTTCAAGTAATAAAGAATGAAAAATAATTTGGAGGACCACAAAGGAAAAATCCTCAAAAATTGACTCTTGAAAGAATAAATTTCATGGCTAAACATAAGAAGAAAAAATCTTCCAACTCCCCCCAAATACTTTCAAAGGATGTTGTGGCAACTAGAGAACAACGTGATATATTTTTTACCAAAAGCTCTAAGAGGTAGAAGATTGTGCTAGATTGTATTAATACCCTATATTTTAGAGGAGAAATGGAGGTTGATAAAAGTAGGGAAGAACCCACAAGAGATGATATCAAAAAAATAAAGCAAGAGGAAAAATAATTAATTGGAAAAAATATGTCAAAAGGGGAAAGAAGAGAAATTACATAAATATTTTGATGGGATAAACAAGAACTAGAAGCCTATAACTTTGTTTGGAACTACTAAATGATCCTAAAGGCACTAAGCATTTTTTAATATCTTAAAATCCAAATAAAATAGAGAATGAATTAGTTTGATTGCTAGTGATGCTAAGGTCTCTAATGACATTAACTTCATAAAACATGTTTTTCGATCATTTTACCATAAGTTTTTTTTTTAGATGATAAAGAGTGGAGTAAGGATGCAAAGATTCTTTGTAAAAATACATCCTAGAAAAAGTAGGGGATGAAGAATCTATTGAGCTTGATAAAAACATTACTAAAGAAGAAACTATTATAACTATTGATTCCTTTAGTAATGGTAAGTCATCTAGAAAGGATAGGCTTCATTTTGAGTTTTATAAAATATCCAATGGATGGATAACAAAGGACCTATTGGATACTTATAATGGGATATTTGATAAGGGTACATTGGGAAAAGTATCAACAAAGGGATCATTAAGCTTTTTCCTAGGGATGGTGACAAGTCTCTTGTCAAAAATCGAAGACACATCACCCTCAATGTTTCTTATAATATCTTGGAAAAGGTTTTATCTCTCAAATTGACTTGTATTCTTAGTAAGGTTGTTTCCACTACTCAAATTAGGTTTATTAAAGGGAGATACATTTTGGAAAATATGGTTACTATTTGGGAAGGTATGAATTGTGAAAAATACTACAATTGAGATGTGAGTATGAGGTTGTTGGATTTTGAGAAAGCCTATGATAGGATTGAATGATCTTCTTTGTTTCAAATTTTGAAGGCTTTTGATTTCCCTGAAGTTTTTTATAAGTGGTGTTGTAACTTGATCTTTTCTCTTGCAAATGTCTATTAAACAAGGATGACTTATTGCTACTATTTTTTTTATAGCTAATAACACCTTACACTATGTTGAGGAATGATCTAATTAGTCCCCCTACAAATGGTATTTGGCTTCTGATAGCAACAAGTTGTTGAATGCTCAATTTGTGAAAACTTTTCTATTCATTGAAATGGAGGATAAATTTACAAATGTGATTAAAATATTGAATATTTTTATAAAAGATTGGATATTTTTATAAATCTTCCAAGGCCAAGGTCTTGGATAGCAAATCTACCATTTTAAGATAGAATAAATCCCCCTTACTTGGATAAAATGGGATAGTTGGCAACGGGGAGGCCTTAATACTATTGTAAGGTACCTTGGCATTCCATTCTCAATCAAACCTTCCTTAAAATATATGTAGGAATGGATGTTCCAAAAATTGAGAAGCATCAAAAATGGAAAGCCCACTTGTCTATTGCTGGGTTAATTCAAGATACTCGGAAGATTCTATCCCCATATAGTATTTATTATTCATTAGCATGGTTGATTGGTAGTGTGTAGTTTAATAAAATTCAAAAAATTCTTAGTCATGGTCTAATAGTATGGGGAATAAGAAAAGGCATGTGGTTAAGTGGACCTAGTGTTGTCTTCCTAAATGAAAATTGGGTTTGGTAATGAATATGAAGCTACAAGGGATTATCTTAGTTATTAAATGGATTTTAAAAGCATTTGATATTTTTGAGCCTTGAAAAAAATTTGTTAGAAATAATTTTTCTCTCTCCTAACCTAGAAAAAGGTAGAAACCGAGTTACTTTTCACCCTCATAATTTGTTATTTGCTAAATCTTATGCTAAGCCCTTTGGATCCAATATGTGCAACATTTAGAGGGTTTGGGAGAGTGTCAAGAATTTAGTAAAAACTATCCATTCCCTTCAGATTAGTTTGGTGGAACTTAGAATGGAAGAATAAACCCCTTTCTCTCACCCAAAAATGCTTTGGTAAGTAATGGGATGAAAAAGGAATTTTGGATTTCAAGGCTATTTTCATTGATTGCAAAATTAAAGATTGGGAGACTCTTAGAACTAAATTCCAAATCCTGGATAGTAAAAGGAGATCTTACTCTATGTTGAAAAAGGTTTTCTATGATGTAAATTTCCCTATCTTTAAAGTTGAACTTTGAGATTTTGGTTAATTTTAGATAGATTGATGGTAGTATCTATGACCAAATTTTTGTAAAAAATAATTATAGTTTACTTTTTAATACAAAGAAAATAATTGATTGTCTTAATAGGAATTGGAATCTTAAGTGGTATGATAGTAAGTGGTCTTGTGTATTATATATTTTTTGGTTTTTTGTTGTGGAGCCTAAGAAAGCTTATTTTAGATGGCTTTCAATTATTAAGAATCATGTTGTTAATATTGAACTATCCTCAGGGCGAGGGGGCCTAGCTCAATTGGCTAAATCATCATGTTGCAAGAAAGAGGTCATGAGGTCTAGTCTCCTCCTTCGACCCTATGGCATTGAAGGGTGTGTCACACCAACATCAATAGTCATGTGAAAAGTGTTTACCAAATGCACTGTAGTTTATGGGGGGGATACCCAGTTCTTGTAGTTTAAAAAAAATGAACTATCCTCTATTAGTATTCATATTAAAATGTGTAGCTTTTTTATCAAGCTCAAAACTATTGTGCATATTTTTTGTGTTAGTATACTTTTCATTTATGATTTTCCATGTTTCGTAGTTGTCTGGGCTAGGATTTTAAAGATGGTTTTAATAGGTTTGACATTTTATTTTGGTATGTCAAATTTTTCTATGTTGAGCTTAATGATTTTTGGCTCAAGTTTTAACCAATGATATCTTGTGGTAAATTTAGAAAAGAAGGAACGAGGAGGTCTTCAAGACAAGAGAAGGTGAATTACTAATTCATGTTGTAGGCTAATCCTTTTGGTATATTTTTGTAGGTTTCTATGATTGAGATTCCTTCTTTTTTTTGTTCTCCTAGAGGAGGGTCTTATTGTGGTTTATAAGGAGATGAAGAGAGCCTACTTTTGGTCTCAAGATGAGAAATTTGAACAAGCTAGAATTGGCAATGTTGAAGGAATATATGAAAGCCTGTTATATTACCATGCCTCATAGATCTAAGAAGGCAGAAGCAACTATTAAAGAAAAGTATGAGTCTGTGGTTAAATATTTGGACCCCAATGATATGGTTGAGCCTATTATTATTACTTATGAATTTGATAGTTATGACTATAGTAGCAACCAGCGATAGTATTAGGAGTCATATGATGTTCTTTTATAACTGACCTATATTAAATAATTGTTACTTCTTTGTTATACTATTCTAGTGATGTTCTAACTTTTGGTCTCTGAGATTGGGTCTTTGGAGTTGTGTTGCTCCAAGATTGTGAACAATCTATAATATATATATAATGCTTAATTTAGCTCAAATGTACAAATATTTCTAGTAAAGGTGTGGATCAAAGGGCCAATTTCATAACAAATAAAGGTACTAATTGATTGAATCGATCTATCAGAAAAAATTAAAATAACGTAAGTGAAACATGAAGTTCAACATGGATAGAATAATATGGTGTTGTAGCATAATAGAATTATCACCCTTGACAATTTCACACTATGTTTTGCTCCCCCTAAATTATGGAGCCTAATTTGGTCCCTAATTTCTTAAATTATACATTTTATCTAGCCCATTTGTACCATTTTCCAAGAAGTTACAAGCATTGAACAAATGCATCCAATGGATACTTTCCCCTGACACTTAATGTATTGGAAAATAGGGTCAGGACCCATTCGCCCTGGGGTGCATGGGTTCCCCTATTTTTATCGAGGACCAATTTTGGATATGTCAATGTCGACATCTTAACATTCAAAATTCAAATTGCAAATGTTGGATATTAGGTTTTAATTCTCGGGAATTAGAGAAATGCCTATAAATACCTAGTTATTGCATCATTTGAAATCTAAGGAGAATTTATGAGCAATTATTATCAAGATCATTATCAAGAGAAAATCAAGAGCAACATTTCAAATATTTATTGTAGCAATTCAAGATCCTAACACCATGTCAAATCTTATGTGATTTCATGTGTGTTTATCATTGTTTGCGAAGGCTAACCCTTGTAGGTCTCCAAGAAATTCAAGAAATCAAGCAAGCAAGATCCAATACCTTGAAATGATGTGTATGACTTTAGTCCTTCAAGGAAGCCATTAAAGGGTGGTGAGTTACAACACTTTGTTGATTCATCATTCCTTCCTATATTTTATCCATTTGTATCATTAGCATTGCCACTGTGGAAGTGGAAACACTAACATAGGGTTTGACTAAGGCAAGCCCCTAAATGGCCCAACATTTCCTCTCTTTTTGAATGTACAGATTTTAGGTTCAAAGAGGATTGAAAGGAGCTTGAATATGAATTGTTCATTATTGCAATCGAATCCCTACATCTTGTCAATTCATGAAAACTCAGCTACAAAATTATCCGACAATGTTTTGATAACTTTGCAATTGGGAATTAGAAGTTCAAATATGTCATCAAAGGACCTCAAAAATAGATAAAAGTGGCATACAAGGACTCATACACCCTAGGGTGACTTTCATCCTATAGTGATCAAACCCAACTTTTCATGATAGGTACACAGTCCTCTGCACTTCCCAAATTTTCTCGCAAGTTACTGTTTCAATCTATTGATTCTCATATTATTGCATTTTTCATATTAGGTCATATAGTCTAATTAGGATAATCACAGTAAATCAATTCCAATCCATTCTAAGACTAAATATTATTGAGATTTAGGTCTAATTGGCTCACCTTCATAGTTGAAAGTCAATCTACTCACCCTGTTGATCTCCATCTTAATGAAACATAACACAAAAGAAACATTTGAATCCTAGGTTTACACATTAGACCTATGGTTCCAATTTTCTTTGTTTCATTTTGGTGAACCTAACCTATTAACATTACATACCTTTTTAAATTCATCCTAGATCTAAGTTTTGCATTGCATTGTTTTGTATTTCTCATTTTCTACATCATAAAAGACAAAATTCAAAAAAATGCATATCATTTTGCATCATAGGTTACATTAGGGTTTATTTCAATCACTTATATCAGATCTACATTCAAAATTCCATTCACAATTATCACTTATTGTTTCATATTTGCATTTTCATCACATTGTCTTAATTTGAACAAATTATGAAAAAAAAAAAACTTTACTGCAGACATGTTTGCACACAAAAGAAAAACCTTTAGACAGTATAATAAATATTTAAATTTTGAATTTTTAGAACCCCTATCAAGGACTTAGATGCCCTTGGGCGCCTCTGTCCTTGTACACTTGCATTAACAAACTTTTTCACACATTTTTGTCTATGTGTCTTTAGTCAATTTGTGTTTGCAGATCTCTAAATTGGAATACATAATTGCATTTATTTAGGCATCTTTGATATAGTTCATAAAAGTGAAAGAAAGAACATTGTGTAGTTTCAATTTTGCATCAAAAATCATCATTTCTAGGTCTTGGAATCTTAGAATCAATCATTTCAAATCTAAAAATTGCATTTAAACTGGTTGAAACATTTTCAACCTTGTTGCACACTTGCATTTTGAATCAACTCATGGCATAAATTGAGCAAATTCTAGAAAAATATTCGCTATTCAAACTGTTTGCAAGTAGATTCAAAAGCATTAAGTAGAACCACACACAGTCGGACTTTAAATTTTTGGAAAACCTACCCAAGACACAGAAGCACTAGGGCACCTCTTTCCTCATGTTCCTTTTCGATCAAAATTTCTATGATAGAATATTCTCATGATACTCTATCCAAATTTATTGTTTGTCTTCCAAAAACTTGTTGCATAACAGTCTAAGCCTTAGTGAAAAGCATCATCATGATGGCTCAATGTTTTACTCCAATGTTGACTTCTCTAATATCTTTGGTGGATGTTTCAAGTTGTGTTTGGTGATCAATACCTCCTAATGCATGTCCTCATGATGTAGAAATATTGGGACAAGATGAGGAGAGCATGAATGAATTCATACATACTATTTTTGCACAACCTTGGGAATAATGCAACCTTTTATCCCTCAATGCAATGGTCTAATCACCCATATCAACAATCAACACCTCCAACCATACCACCACTTAAAGTGTTTGCTTTATTACATCCAAAAAGTAACTCACAAAGCATACCTCAACCAATGTGCATGGAGATACCTATCAATAACAATCACAAGGAAAGCACATCAACCAACCTCTAATCATATGATCATAAAGTTACAAACATTCCCATTAACTTGGAACAAAGTTATGGCCAAGGCTTTAGAATCTTAAGAAAACAAGGATGTGACATAAAAAATGAACATGAAATCCATCCTCTCTTGGAACAAACACCATCGGAAGACACTAAAGAAATAGGGTGCCAATATCCTCCATCTTTGACACCAAAAATTTGTCCCATCAACCAAGAAATACAAAGTCCATGGTCCTATTAAGAAGTTACAATTCCTACATCCACAACCAAGACTAAATGGGCCTTAGAAACACTTCTCAAACTAGGATACATTGCATTACCACCCATATATGATCGAGAATATTAGAAAGGAAAGAGTACAAGTACCTCTTATTGTGCATATCATAGAATACTTGGACATCTTTCTGACGAATGTCATGCTTTAAAGAGGAAATTAAGAGAATTTGATCCTTATGGGGATCAAACTGAATGTATGATAGATTAAAATTTATTTATTTTCTCCTTTCCATGTGGTAGTTGAAGTATCACACAATAATCACTACCATCCATGAGGGTATAAACTTAGCTTTATGCAATCACCTTTTATTTTGTAAGGAGTAGCATATCATAATCCATTTTGGCTCATCTTTGTCCCTACACTTGGGGACAAGGGGTTAGGTATCCTTGTGATAGGTGCACTCCTTTTAGCAAGGGATCCCTTTGTTTCTCCTCAGAAAGTTAGTGTAGCAAGTACACTAACATTTTAAGGGAGGGCATATAGTCCCCTACTCATTACTAGCATAAGAAATGGTCCCTTATTAGTAATGATAGCATACATCTCCTAGGAAGTGTGACCTTGTCAATCAAACTGTGGCCTTCTTGATCTATGTGAGTGTCTCTTTGGTGTTGATATTAGGCTTGATATCCCTTAAGAGTGTGACCTTTCTTGGCATATGATGTTCCCCCTTGTGGTAATGATATGGCTAGTCTTCCCTAAGGTGTGAGTCCTTTTATTCAGCGACTTGTCCTCTATTGGTGGTGATTTCATGAGTGATATGACCTAAGGTGTGACATTTCATGAATTGAGAAAAATCCCCTTTGTTGTTTTTATAAATCACCTTTTTTGGTGGTGTTATTATAACACCCCTTGAGGTTTTGCCCTTATCTTGTCATTATTTATGCACCCCCTGAGGTGAGTTTTTTTTGTCCTCCATGACATTAAACTTTGTGCACCCCCTGAGGTGAGTTTATTCATCCCCATGACATTAAACTTTATGCACCCCCTAAGGTGAGTTTTATTTGTCCCTCATGACGTTAAACTTTATGCACCCCCTGAGGTGAGTTTTATGTGCTCTCTGAAGCAAGATGTTGCAAGATAGTTCATGGATTCAACATAACGAAGCTTTTTGGGTCATGAACTTGAGCACCCATTTTTAGCATGGCCACCAAGCATAACACAACTTTTTTTCCATTGGAGCCATGTGTTTCATGAGATACCTTGCATAACACACCTTGCTATCCTTGTGGAACCCATCATATTACATGGACACCTAGCATAATATAGCTTTCTTGTCAATAGACCCATGTAGCTCATGAGTGATATGGCATAACACAACTTGCTAATCCTCATGGGAATTCATTTATTTGATGGACGATGTTTGGTATTTGAGACAATTTAGGATTGAGGTCTATCTTCCTTACCAACTTGAATCTTTTAGTACTAACCTTGTGTTTGTTGTATGTCTTTTGTGTTTCTTCTTCGTGATTACATCAATTTTACATCATGTTTGTTTTCATTTTATTGTCATCTTTATGTTCCATCATGCCATGTGTTTTTATCGTGTATGCTTCATGTTTTCTGACATGTATGTTTGTGTATGTTTTCTTGTTGTATTTCATACATGTGTGTGCTCCTTTGTGCTTATGTTGTCTTATCATAGGATCTTGGCTCTTGGGAGCTTGATCACCCCCCTAGATTCGTTTTCATACTATCTCTTCATTATTTGGACAATCAGACCCCTCTTGACATAGATTTTCTATTTTAATGTGAGTTTGAGCATAAGTTCATACTCTCACTAAAGTGGGAGCTAAATGTAGTGTCATAAATTGTCTGCACCATTGATAATTTCACACTAGGTTTTTCTCCCCCTAAATTATTGAGCCTAATTTGGTCCCTAAGTTCCTAAATTATGCATTTTATAGCCCATTTATACCATTTTCTGAGAAATTGTAAGCATTGAACAAATGCATCCAATTGATATTTTACCCTTGATACTTAATGTCCTGGAAAATAGGGTCAGGACCCATTTTCCCTAGGGCGTATGGGTCCCCCTATTTTTTTGGGGACCAATTTTGGATGTCAATGTCGGCACCTTAACATTCAAAATTCAAATTACAAATTACAAATGTCGGCTATCGGGATTTAATTCTCGGGAAATTAGAGAAATGCCTATAAATACCTAGTTATTGCATCATTTGAAATCAAGGAGAATTTATAAGAAATTATTATTATCAATAGCACTATCAAGAGCAAGTCAAGAGCAACATTTCAAAGCTTTATTGCAGCAATTCAAGATCCTAACACCATGTCAAATCTTATGTGAGTTCATGTGTTTTTATCATTGTTTGTGAAGGCTAAGCCTTGTTGTAGGTCTCCAAGCAATTCAAGCAAGCAAGATCCAAGACCTTGAAGTGATGTGTATGACTTCAATCCTTCAGGGAAGCCATTGAAGGGTGGTGAATTGCAGCACTTTGTTGATTCATCATTCCTTCCTATCTTTTATCCATTTGTATCATTGACATTGTCATTGTGGAAGTGGAAACACTAACATGAGGTTTGACTAAGGCAAGCCCCTAAATGGCCCAACATTTCCTCTCTTTGTGAATGTTTGGATTTCAAGTTTGAAGAGGATTGAAGGGAGCTTGAAGACGAATTGTTCATTATTGCAATTGAAGCCTTACATCTTGTCAATTCACAGAAACTCACCTACAAAATTATCCGATTGTGTTCCAACAACTTTGCAACTAGGAATCAAAAGTTCAGATCTATCATCAAAGAACCTCAAAAATAGAGATAAAGAGGCATACAAGGACCCATACACCCTAGGCCAACTTTTTCCTCCTATAGTGATCAAAACCATCTTTTTAGGACAGGTACACAGTCCTTTACACTTCCCAAATCTACCTGCAGGTTACTATTTCAGTCAATTGATTGTCAAATTATTGCATTTTCATATTAGGTCATATAATCTAATTAGGTTAATCATAGTAAATCAATTCCAATCCATTCTAAGATGCAATAGGATGGAGATTCAAGTCTGATTGGCTCACCTTCATGGTTGAAAATCAATCTACTCACCTTGTTGATCTCCATCTTAATGAAACATAAGAAAAACATAACACAAAACAAACATTTGAATCCTAGGTTTACACATTAGACCTAGGGTTCCAATTTTCTTTGTTTCAGGTGTATTACCTCAATCATTTCCCATTGGCTTCTACTCATTGTTGTGTTTTTAAATGATTATGAGATTTCTCATTATTATGGTCAAGTGGTACTAGATCCACCTAGGGAAACTGTTGGTTCTTCTTTTGTTAACATCCTTGCTTCAAGATTGGTGTCGAGGCTTGTCTTCGTATCATCTAATGGCATGGTTACTAACGGTGTTCTACATCTTGCATCTGGTCTCACACACCCTGGTGGCGATTGTGGTGGGATCTTGTTGGGAAATACATTGGTGGTGTCTCATGTTTCTTATTGATCTTGTTCTAGTGTTTGTTGATCCTCTTTAAAGGGTTGATGTCGGCATGCCTCCTCTAGTTGGTGTTGCAATTTCCACTAGACAGTCATCTTCCCCAACCAAGCACTCTTCTCATGTGTTGTCCCTGATTGAGGTTTCAAAGAGAACCCCTCCTCTCTCTCCCTAATTTGAGAATTTTCATAATGAGGTTTCTTGGACTATTGTCCAAAGACATGAGAAAGGTCTTATGAAACATATATCTCAATCCCACAATAGGGTCAAGGGTGTGAGATTTGGTAGTTTTGGGTTTGGTGTTGCTTCATCATGTTATTTTTGGTCTTGGCAACCTCATTGTTTGTTGGTTATCTATGTGTTAGCTTGTATTGGATTTTTCATTATTCATGTTTTATGTTTTATCATGTTTTGGTTTTAGTTCTCAACCTACAAGATTGCTTTGTAAAAGGGTTGGGGCTTTGGTTTTAGTTCTTCTCAACCTACAAGATTGCTTTGTAAAAGGGTTGGGGCTCAGGTTTACAGTTTATCTTATCAAAAACATGGATGGAGAATAATCCAAATGAGTGTTTCCTCATTATTGGCACTATAATGATCAAAGATCTTATGAGTAGAAAGATATTTATTGTACTATAACAAAATCATCAATATGTCTTAACAAAATACCTTCAAAATGAATATATTATTTGATGCCATAAAAATATAGGAAGTTCTTCAAGTTAAAGGCACACATCAAATATAGGAATCAATGTTGGTGTAAAGTGGGAAAACACCAAAGTAAAAAAGAGTGTAAAGATGAGAAGCAAAAACTCAACCAAGCCTTCATTTCCCAACAAAACTTTAAAGAAATCTCATTTTGAATGGACCATCTTGAAAGTAGAGTTAAAATCGCCATCTCTTCAATTACAACCATTCATGGATAGCCTTCAAACATGACTTATGCTAAAAGGACCAAAGCATTCTACTTATTAAGAATATATTTTTATAATCTCCTAATTCCTAAAGGATATATGAAGCATTAAGAAGACATCAACAATGTTGTAAGGTTGTGACCCTAGTTTTTCAATGATTCCCAAGCAGCTCCTTAAGACTGCATGATTGACCTAAGGAATCACATGGTTTTATAATCTCTTTGGAGTAGAATTAGATAATTGCATTGTCAATAGAAAGAATTTGGAACAAAACTTGCTAAGGAAACAACTTCCATGAAATATATAGAATTTTTTCTTAAAATTTGTGAGCCAATCAATGTAAATCTCTTAAAAAGAATAGGTGAAATTGAAAAGCATTGCTTAACAAGAAAACTATTTTTAATTTCCTTAGAGAACCTACGCATTAAATAAAAATTCAATAACCATCTCAAAGACTTCTTCCTTCATTTGTAAATTTGGTCCAAAGGAAGTTCCAAGTCATCGCTATTGTAATTGATATTACAAAATGTAAATATGTGATCCACTATTTAAATAATTTCCTTAGAGGCTAAAATGATAAATGATTTTAGAAAGTGAAATTTATAATATTATCAAAAGACTTATTTCTTCCTTCATTTGTAAATTTGGTCTAAAGGAAGTTCTATGTCATCACTATCATAATTGATATTATAAAATGTAAATATGTGATCCACTATTTGAAACCCAAATCAACTTTACTTTTAAACCCTACACTATAAATTTAGAGGTGAACTTAAGTGGTGATTACATAATTCTAGGAAAGCAACAACCTATATTCATTGATGTGCAAATATTTGTTGCATATAAACTACCAAACTTGGATAATGTACATATTATGTTGGGATCAACATGGTGTAAATGTTAGATTTTCAAAAACATACAAGATGTGGGATCAAACAACAAACAAGAACACCTTCCACGCACAAGAGTTGTAAACAAAGATTTTTTATTTCCTCAACAAGAAAGAAGTTACAGAATAAATCTTCAAAGATTATTTGCTTAGAGTCACAATGAAGGAGAATGCATATAAGAGCACACCTTAAATGAAAAAGGGATAAGATTATGACAAGTGTCAATATCACATGTGATGAGACAAAATGATCTAATAATAGCTCAAACCAAAAAAAGAAAAAAGTACTCCTAAGTTTTTACTTAAATGCATAAAGTGAAATTAAACTAATAAATTAAAGATTAATTAATTATTAGTTAATGAATGATTACGCTAACAGTAAAACTCAAACAAACATTACTTAAGAGCAAGAATATAATATACCAAAAATATGCCTATATTTGAGAAATTCTTATTGGAGATCCTCTATTTCTTTCTAATATAAATAAAAAAAATGTAAGACAAATACAATGTTTTCATCAATTCTTCTTTAACATAAATTTTAACTAAATGAAAGTGGACCATCTAATGAGAGAGAGAAGTATATTCCGATTTTCACACATCCTAATAGTAACATTCCAACACAATTACTCAACTTCAAATGCAATAAATTTAACATAGGTGAGGTATAATTATATTCATTGGCAACTAAATGTCTAGTTCAAATACACTACCAAACTTAACATAATGTATATATTATGTTGAAAAGAATGTGGAGGAAAGCCCAAACAAACATTCATTAAGAGCGAGAATAGAATACACTCATCTTTGTCTCAAATTTGAAAAAATCTTTGGAGATTTTATTTGCCTTTCTAATCCAAATGGAGAAAATGTATGCAAACTACATAGTTAACATAATGTTTGACTAAATGAAAGTTGGTCCAACGACAAAAGAGAGAATTATAATCCACTTTTGGAATGTCTAGCACAACTACTCGACTATCTAGTTAAAGGTTTCAATTTCTACTATATTGGAAACACTATCTGAATGAACTTTAAGGGTTTCTCTAATGGTGAAAACCAAATCCAATCTTAATAAGATTCAAATGGACATAGGAAAACCAATAAATGCATATGATTCCTTATCCTCTAAGCAATATCCTAGAACCAAAGTGCAAAATATAAAACAATTAGTTATTCGCTCTAAATCAAAACATACCATTAGCAACACAAACAATGAAGTTTGGATATATCAAATATTAATTTGACAACATAGAATTGTAGACATTGGAAATTGCTTGTTAGCACCTAGCAACAACAATCTACAATACAAAGTTGGAATTGTTAAAAGTAACTGTCATGAGCACTCGAATAGCTCATGCCCCTCCAACATCCAATCTATAGCAATGTAGCCATAATGGAAAAGCTTTCTTATAATGTTGAATTCGGTTATAAAATTTGATATAACTTGCATTGTAGTTAGCTTGTAAGTTAAACTACACAATGAAAGCCAAAGACTTACACTGCAGGTTAAGTCACTTATTATAGGCTTGTACTGAAACTGTATTGAATTTTATAAATGAGCTAAATAAGTCAATGCGATTCGATGTGTTATTCAGACATAGATCAAGTGCATCTACCACAACCAATGAAGACAAAAAAGATTAAAGATACGAGGTTTTTATTTGAAGAATTATAAATGTTTTAGCAAGTGCATATCAAACACCTCCTAGAGAGGCATACACCAACATGTCATTATGTTATTATAAATATTTCCTCTAAAAATTAAGAAATAAAAGCACTCCTAACTTTCAATGCAAAAAATCCACCCACTGGAGAAGCCAGTACTGTGCACATAACACAGCCATGTGAGGCTTTTGCCTTTCAATTTCAAAGCCCACTTAAGTCACCTTTTACGCAGTTTAGCTTGCTGGTCATTGTTTGACAGATGTGATTTTGATTCTTTAGATTATTTCTTAAACACATGGATTCAACTGTTATATGAAAACTTTTCTTTACCAATGCCTCTTATAATTTCCAGACACCTTGGGGACAAACTGGATCACAAGATAGGCAATAGACATAATGACAAGAACATTATTTAACGAAAAAACTTTAATGACTAGTGAAGTGAAATGTTTTGGAGAGATTGAATGTAAAAGATTAATATAGAAGTTGGTCAAAAAAAAATTCAGCATAAAAAGAAAAGTTGAAATGTGAGCTTAACAAATAAACGTATTATATAAATTTATTAGCATTGACTGTCATATATTTTTTTTATATAAAAATGAAGTTTTCACAACTTGTTATATTTAGATAAATAAAACCAAGGAGACGTTCCAATCTCAAGGCTCCATTGAATTTGAAGACCCAATACAAAATAGAGTATCTAAAGACATATTAAGAAAATTGTTTTACACATTTCTTCCCATCTTATGGTTTTCTTTTGTTTTTTCTCTTACTTTACCAGGAATGTGAAGAAAGACACCATTTAGGACCCAAAATCCCCAAAGGAATAGGTGACACAATGGAATATTGCAGCAACTTGCAAATAGTGTCCCCATCACTGTACCCCACAAAATTGATCTTTTCCATTCTAATTTTGCAGCAGCTTGGGAATTCTTACAACACATGGCCTGAAACAGTGAATTTTCATGCCTGATATATCATAAAATCGTCCCTGAATCCTCGGGCACATTTCAACTACTACATAAAACCTCAAACATTGAACTCCTTTTCTGCTTGATTCATGGAAGCAATTACAATAGGCTACACCCAAAATGGGAATCAGGAATCAGGCTTCAAAGGTCTTACTCAGGCCACCAAAATTAGCAGCCAAATCCAGTGTTAAGAGAAAACCCTACATAAATTGGTGCTAGGAATGCTGCAAACGCAATCACCACAAAGACCCTTGGAAGTTTAACCAATCAACCAATCTAGCTTTACATAGGATGATCAGCTGACATAATGCATAAAAAAATCATACAACCTATAATAAACTTAGTATTGGCTAAGATTGGCAGTGAACTTGCTGTAGTAAAGGCAACATCTTTCTTCAAAAGTGTATGACAAGAACACTCCATAGTGCCATTCCGAATTTCACATCAGTACAGATTGATAGAAATCATGCACCCCAAAACTACAGTATGTTTCCTCGAAAGCTTCAACTTTCATGGTCTCCAAATTATAAGTGTTAACCTAAGTATTCCATATGCACTCCCCAAAGCTGAGAGAGTTGATGAAGAACAAACATTCTTGGCAAATGTTGGATTTTGTAAACATAGCATTTCAAGATTGTACAGTATCTCGTGTTAGACAAAAGAACTAAAAGATTAAGTCATGAACATTTAAGGTGATTACGAAATTCAAGTTATATGTCTTCAAGATCTGAATAGTTTTCATTGTGATTTAACGTGCTGACAACACAAACACCACACTAGAAGGCGTAAGGTGAGTCTTTAACCTTTAGAAGAAAGCAAACCTAAATGTTCTCCCCTCTTGAATACCCAAGTATAAACATTCAAACATAACAAAGCTGAAACTTCAAACAGTCATATATCTTTCGTATTTGTATAGACTTCATTGAAATTTCAAATACGAATCCCATTGACCTACATTTTGCAAGCACTATATGAATGGCAAGATTACATCTCGTGCTTCATAAACTGAATCACTAGCTGAAACATCTTGAAAGTCACACTCACAAATCCGATATTACAGTGGACATAAGATCTTGAAGACACTCAACAGTTTTCAGCTCCTTCCCAAACTAGATTCTCAGTATAGTACATCCAACTACAGTGCCATGACATCGGTTCATACGTGTTGCTTGATGCCACACATGTCGCTCATTTTTTATGCGTAAAACATCAACATCAGAAAGTGACTCTATTTCATGATTTGATCGACCAGGACCAATGACTCCACCAATTACATACAGATCATGTCCCATTCCTATCATTGCAAACCCTATCCTACCCGTACAAGAAGGTGCAGTAGCAATATATTTTCTCGACTCTGGATTCTTATGTTGTCGAATAATCAAACCATTACTGACTACATAAAGCTCTCCTTTCACAATTGCCATTGGCCCTGGCAGCCAACCGTAATCTTTCACTGTCCATCCCTGCTCAGAGCCCTCAAATATCTGTACCTTTGACAAGCCCTTATGCAATACATGTAGTTTTCCTTCAAATACAAAACCAGAGCATGCGGAATTATGAGTATGTTCTAGTTCAGCTATGGGTTCCCAAATGTCTTTGTCAGGATCATATATCTCAGCGTTGGAAATAGATTTTCTTAAATTAGTAAATCCACCAGCAACAATAATACGTCTATCAAGTACACAACAAGCAAACATTGCTCGAGCAACTAACATTGGAGCTCGTCTGATCCACTTTCTACACACAGGTTCATATGCCCACACCTCATCAGTTGCAAAAATACCTCCATGGTCACCTGTCACTGGATTAACATCATCACTACCTCCACCCAGAACAAACAGCTTCCCAGCAACAGACACAGCCCCAAAGTTTGTCAAGTGCTTGATTTCGGATGGCAGTGGAGGAATAGTCATCCACATTTCACGGACAGGATCATAAACTTGCCATATATTTTCTGGCTCAAACGCACTCACGCAGAGAAACTCTTCTGTGGCTCCTATTTCTTCACGCACCTTGAAAAGCCCGGGGCTACTTAATGCAGAACGCCAAGCACGGCAAACCAGATGGAGTTGAGGATGCAATATGAATGGCACACGAGCTAGACACTGAAGAGCCACTGCATCTGGAAGCCCCTCAATCAAACCAGACATACCTACAATTTCTGAGCAGATTTAATCATATAATGTCTATGACAGTTCTGAAACTAGATATCGATCACCACTTGCTTCCAATGACAGCAATGCATCTAGAAAATTGTAGGCACTTTTTTGGTTAACACTGTACATTGAGCCATCAACATGTGCAGGCAATTTCTAATGGCCATAGAAAGAAGGTAACCAATACAAGTGCTTCAGGAAATTGTAAGCTGAACTTTAGATTAAGGTTCCTAAAACCTTTTCCTCGGTAAATAATTTGAGCATATTATCAGCAAATGACCTGCTTCAAGAAAACATGTACAAGATTTAGTTTCCAGAATATTTCATCCTTAACTACTTGAATGTCTTTCTAACTTTATTCTGTAATGGCCAAAATAAATACGGCAAAACATATGCTTCATAACTGATTATTTCAATATGCATATCACACACACTCCTCATTTGGACAAAAAAAATAGCATAAGGAATAGTGGCATACAAAAATCTAAGCATCAATAATGTATTTTATAAGCTATTTCTTTGAAAAGCTGTAGTAATTTTTTATAATACGTGTACCTTTTGAAGATCATGATAATCATATGTAATGTTACAAAAAAAATTCAAATTTTGCCAATTGTCAAGTCTAATTTTTTTTAAATTCTTTACAAAATAGCCCATAACAATAGCCAACTGTAACCTCTTATGTTTTAGTCATTGTCATGTGCTCTCCTTATGTTTCCAGTATTGGTTCATTTTTATTATGATTTTCATACTGCAAGTGATGTTTGAATTGTGTTGGTGATTGAATTTACATTCTGAGAAACACTTCTGAGGTGTGTTGTAAATGCTACAAGGTTAGATACCCTTTGTTGATTAACTGATGGGGAACATCTTCTCAGTTTACAGATCAAAAAAGCAGAGCCATAATTGTATTGTAAAACAAAGAAAATGTTGCACCACTTTTTTCTTCCTTACCTTTAGTAGTTGCCTTTTCATATCCAGGAATGGAATAAATTTTACTAAGAAAAGCTAACTAGTATCTAAGGTTGGATCACATAAAAATGCTTTTATTTTCATAAACATTTTTCATTAATTTACTTTTATAAGAAGAAAAATTATTTCCTTATGACCCATGGGAAGAATAACTTTTGGGTTGTCAAGAAAAAATTACAATATATATTTCAGCCACTGTTTTCTTTATACTAGTCAATCCATTAATTTACCTTGAAATAATGGAAAAGTGGCGCCACTACATTTCCTTGAAAAGTGGTGCCATTATTCTACCTAAAAAGCAGAGCCATAATTATATTGTAAAACAAATAAGATGTGCCACTGTTTTCTTCCTTGGGTAGTTCCCTTCACATCAATTTTATAAAGAAAAGCATAACTCAAATCTCAGGTAGGACCAAATAAAAATCTTTTTTTCTTCCCATATGCGTTTTCATTAATTGAACTTTATAAGAAAGAAAAAATATTCTAATTAAACATTTTAAAAAACTATATAAAGAATCTATATATATAGCTAGACCTTTATTTAATTAAAAAACAAGCTACAATTTTGCTACTGAAAATTGGAAATTTTATTTCGGCTGAGAAAACAACTCCAAAGATGTTGAACTCTAGAATTGGGAATTTAAAAAAGCAAGAGCATTAGTCTATAGCCTAGTGACACCAATCATTCTCTATGGTTGTGCAGTGTGGGAAAGTATCATATCTCAAGAAACTTGGGACATATTTGAGCAAAGAAAAAGTAGTTTATCATCACTAACTTTAAAATTGAACACATCCTACCAATACAGAGTGATGTCTTCAAAGCTTAAACATTAAATTTTATAGAAATATAAGTTGACATGGCTAGGGCTTTATACACTCTTCATAATTGCCCAAGAATCTTGTTTAACCATTTATGACTAAAACAAGGTCGGCAAAAAGACTTGATGAATTATGGAAACATTAGGACACACACAAAGAGTTGAAATTGTCAAACTGTACCAATATCATCAAACCCTAAGCTAGAGCACACCTACCTACCCACATAAGGTAAAAGGCCTAAAAAAGAGAATCATGGTCAGAAAACTAAGAACATACACTAATTATTTGGTGAAATCAGCAAATGGACTGCCCTTAAGAGGCCTTGGAAACGAAAAATCTGTAAGATTTGTAACTTCAATGAAATAGAAGATGAAACACATTTCCTTTTCCTTACACCTATATAATGAGATTAGAGCTACAAAAATATTTTCAAGATACAATCTTACTGTTCTAAAATAAAGTTCACAGACATTATCCTCCAACTGCACTCTCTTGGAATCAATCTTTTTAAACAAAAACACAATTTGATATTAACAATCTTCTGAACAAGTAAACATGTTTTGATAGTAAAAATCTTCTTGACAGGTAAATGCACTTGATAAGTCCTACAAACCATGTTGACCTAAAGGATAATAAAATTAGTTGTCGTCATCATCGCTGCCACTTTTGATTATAGTTTGAGAATCATTAAGATGATGTCCATCATAAAAGGAGGCCAAATTAAAAAGAAATTTGACTTTATTAAATATATAACACAAGTTTCAATACAGCATTTTATTGCATCCTATAAAGTACATATTATGATAAATCCCAGCCAGTATTACAAATGAAGAGTTTTTGTAAATTAATAATTAAACCCCTTGCTGGATAATATTAATTGACTGCTTGCCAGTATTGGCATGGTGTGATGGTTTATAGGTGGCATTGTTGTTCTTGCCACGAAGGTTCAAACCCCGTTGGGGTGTTATTGTTGAATGGTTGTATCCAGTTCATAGCTCTGGTCAAAAGCGCTTACCCCTTGAATATTAATTGACTGCTTTAAAATTTTAAATGATACCAAAATTTTAACAAAGCTTAGAAGAGATGATCTTTAAAAAAAAACAAATTATGGACGTTTAAAGTTATAATAATCTGTTGTTGAACTCTTCAATGAAAGGAGATTTTACTAATCATGAATTCTTTTGGGAGGTTAGTGCAATAAAAAAATATACCCTCCCAAAGATTTAATCAGAAACCTGGATTCAAAAGGAAAAATATTTTCCATACTTAAAGGATTAAAAATTAAAATAAATAATACTTAAACATTATTTCCTTTTTGTATATTATTAATGTTCAATAACCAGAAATTTAAATGGGGGATTTAATGATCCATGTGGCAGTTCAAGAAAATGGTTTCACTGAATATTAAAAAGTAAAAACTAGTACTTCACCTTGTCAAAGCCAAGACTCTGCAACTATCGTTCAAAAAGGTCCTCTTGAAAATAGTCAGAAATCCTGGGACGTATATAGTCATAATTCAACCCTGAAAACCACTCCAAAAGGTCTGAAAGTTGCAAATTACAAAAATTAAGAAATTTTAAGAAAAAATTAGGAAAATGAAATCTTATCTTTATGAGTTTTTGTCAACACGTTTTCATTCCTTTCCTGATGAACATGAGGTTTTCACAGTCCATGAGATAGAGTAGAAAACTTCTGGAAAAAAATGTGTGATGAAAAATTAAATGCACACAACTTTTTCCAGAAGCTTTATACTCTATTCCTTTCCTCTTGAAAATAACTATAGGATAATTGTCAACAAATATAAAAATCAGTGTTACAGCATCATAGCTCATCTCAGAAATTGCTACCTTCATGTAAATTACTCGCTTTCAATAAAACTTCATTTAATAGTATTACTATAGAAGTTTATTATGTTCATTTCCCTTGCTTTATTTAATTCCTTTGACAACTTATTAAGTACCTGAAATTTAGTGAGTTGCCTACTAGATTGCTCATTAAATCCACAACAATGTTATCAGAGCACTGTATTAAGAGTTTGTATGTCCTATAAAACAAGGTCAAACTAAATGAAGCACCATCTTGAGACATGTAATCCTCCATATCAGCTTTTTGTCAATTCAAATGATCTCAAATGTCAAACAAAGAGAGAACATGAGAATCTTTTGAATCATTGCTCAGCAAAGACCACAAGAAGTGAAGGAAGATGATGGGACAATTTACCAATATTCTTTCATATAACATGCATGTAGCATCTCTAAAAGTCAGCCATCAGAATCACACAATGAAACCAGTACAAGCCCTGCACATAAGAATTTGCGAAAATCAGACAATTATTTATTAACAGAATGGAATATTATTACATCCAATAGCATCTACTCTATTGTGTTCCACACATCACAGTTTACACACTTCACCCACTTCTCTCAATGGCACTCACTCTCTCAAGGACACACTGTGTCCCAGCTTCTATTTTGGGCTCTTACAAATCCAGGATGGCTGTTCACAAACTATCCTCTAGATGACCTCTTGCAGAGGTCCAAATCTCTGCCAACTCTACAAGACCATAACAATTATCCCTTTCTCTGTCTGGATGCCACAAACTTCTAACTGTTACATGCTACCTTATAGACTTCTACAGACCCTCAAGGAAACCAGCCCACACCATGTGCCCTATCACACAAATCAGAGCACTACTTCAGAGTGCCCTGTATTACTGCCAATGATCCATCCTCTATTGGAGCCACATATCCAATCTGCAACCTTCACTGATGTATTTGTGTCTTCCTCTACTCATAGATATCCCATCAGCCTTCATAATAGCCAACCACAATAGCCTTTCACTACCACAATAGGTGGCCTCTACTTTGGGTTGTCACCAACCTCAAGACTGCCACTCTCAACATGTCCTCTGCAAGACCTTGTTCATGTAGGAGATATAACACCGCCTACTAGCCAGACACAAGCCTTGCTCTACAAGACCTTGTTGTGTGAAAGATTCAAGACCACATTTTGGACCATTGCATGTGATCGTAGCCAACCACAAGGCTAACTCTGCAAGACCTCATTGTGTGGGAGAGCCAAAATTGCCTCCTCAGGTCACTGCAGGTGACAATAGCCAGCCATACACAACTAACTCTGCAAGACCTCAATTCTACAAGAGATCCAATACTGCTGTGGGTGATCCAAACTGCAGGCAACACTAGCCAACCATACAGGACTAACACTGCAAGACCTCAATTCTACAAGAGATCTACTACCACTGTGAGTGATCCAAACTCCCATGAAACCTTATTGCTAGAATTTAACTGCAAAAATTTCCCACTAAGGCTCTTATGAACTATACCTCTCCAAGATTCCCTCAAAACCACCATACTTCTTAAGAATTACACCATTCCTTCTAATGGCTCTCAAATGATTGGTGATTCTCCTTTCCTCTACACTCACTCTATGGTATTATCCCATCTCAGCTAACACTCCCTCTTCCATTCTTGGCCTATGGCTTATTCCCAGGTGATATGCTTGACTACCACTTCCACTTCCATTTGTCACAAGCACTTCACTTCACACTTACACCACTTGTGTAGTCAATTCCACTCCCTTCTATCACAGACATTACACAAGAAGCTTATGTAATCACCTCTAGCAATTCAGCTTCTGTAATGTCCCCAATTTAGCCCTACACTCTTCATTTGGATTTAGCCTATTTCCGGAAACTCGTAGGCTAAGCTGAAATGAAAATTAGGGTTTCCACTTCTAAGGAGGTTTTGAGGTCTTGCATGCAAGAGTTTCTAATGCATGTCTGGTGAAGCTTTCTTGGTTTTGGAGAGCTTCATGATGAGGTAACATGCATAACAGGTTATTGACTTGCATTCTAGACTGCTTTTGGAGGCTTGTGAAATATGCTAACCAATTTTTTTGAAGAAGTAACACAAAATAACCAGCAATAGATGATTGGATTAGCGTTAGCCTCAAACTAAAATCTGAACTTGAATGGAAGATACTGAACTTGAATTGAAGAAACTGAATTTGAATGGAAGAACTACTCAACGTCAAGAATGTGCACTCAAGATCCCACTGAGGGCGAGGTGCTAACATATGACGGAGTCTAAGAAATTGAAATTATAAACTGTTAGGCGGATAACCAGCCATGAGAAACAATTCCACACTACCACCAAACAGTGGGGGGAAAAGATTACAATAGAAAGCAATTCATCCGCTGCGGCGGGCATCCACAATGCTGTGGGGATTCACCACTATGAAGTGGGTATAAGAGTGTTACAAATAGATTTTCCACACTGGCGGTAAACCATCCAGGGGTAATTTAATGATAAACAGAAAGTAAATTGCAGAAATGAAAGAATGGTTGGATTAGTAATGCTTAATCTCAACCTTACAAATAAAACTCTGCAAATTACTAAGTACAATTGATAAGGAATGAACCTTAGATACAAGTATGAACTTCTACAATGATATAACACTCAAATACTGAAGTATAAGCCAAAAAACTGGAAATTGCAACAGTCTGATATAAAAATCAGAATTTTGGAAATTATAACAGCAGACTGTGAAACAGTAAAATATTCATAACTCACTCGTTTCACCTCCGAATTGACTGAAATCTTTTGCAAATGTTTCTCAAGAGGTAGGCGCCCAAAAACCAAGCACCAAACAGCAGCAACTTCAACTTATTTTTTAACTTGCACAATTCCCAATGCATATGAGATGGTACGGCCCTCTTGGGAAGGGCGATTTTAATTAAAAATCAAGCACTTCAAAATAAAATCTCAAAACTTGCATGAATGGTCGCCCAAGGTCAGCAAACAGATTGGTTAAATACCCAGAACGAAATTCAAGCTGGAAAATAAGCCATGAATAAAAATCACTTTCAGCAGTTGATGAAACAGCAAACCAAAATTACCAAAATCTTCAAAATTCTTCAATCTTTGATGCTCAATCTGCTAGTCTGAAGTTGAGAAGCAGCAATGTAGCCAACTAGGTGTTATATTGCAAACACGAAATTGGATGAGAGGCTAGGAGGTAGACTTCCTCGAAGCAATTTGTCAATTGTCATTTCGACAGCATAACTTTAGCATAATTTTCATGGATCAAATGCTGGAGCAAAAGCCTTCAATAAATAAGAGCTCACCAAAACTCTTCAATTGCCTGAGAAGCAGCTCAAAAGACACAAGAGACCTTTCCCATTCCCAAAGACCAATCAACTTCTCAAGTGGCGTCCCAAAAGCCTCCAAGAATTTCACTTTATTCAAATAATATAAAAGTGGCGTCCACTTTTGCTCAAGGAATAAAGTTCTTAATAAAATTAATAAAGCTCTTTATGAAGGCATACCCTTCATGGCCCCACTTTTAAAAACAACTTAAGTTATCTCCTTAGGCCAAGGGGGTGTCAACAGTGAATTAAAACATAATGCCTTTAATTAAATATTTTTCACCAAATAAAGCTCTCTGAAGACCAAGCCAATATAATAACAACTGCTCCAACTGAGAAGGACTAAGAATGGACAACTGCAACTGCCACAACTAGCATTTACTAAAAATAGTAAATAACATGAAATGCCACAAAACTCCAAGCCAAGAAACCCTAATTTCACCTCATTCCAGTCTACGGGTTCCGGAATAGACTGATGAATCAAAGAAGAGCGTATGGCCAAAATGGGGACATTACAGTCCGCCCTTCCCAAAATTGCTTGTCCTCAAGCAATGCCACAACACTCCAAACTGATCCCACCAAACATGTAGGATCCCGGGGTCCCAAGTCCATCTCGGAAAGGTTCCATCATGCTGATGCTGCTCTACTCTGATCACACAAATGAAATCACTGCACCAGAACTGCACAAACCATCCCTGCAACCTCAAGGAGATAACATGCCTAAAATTCAAACTGAAAAACATGGAAGGAATGGAATCAAAATGTAGCAGCATCTCCTGCCCAATAAACTCTGAGGAATTAACATCTGCGATGTTAATGTCAATCACCATCCTGAGAATAAAGAAGATTACTCTAAACAACTCAAATATATTCTCATCAACATCACTGCTCAAAGCGTCAAACCATATCACATCAACAAAGGTAACTCCATCATAGCTATTTGTAAAAGAATAAACAGCCCTTTGCATGTTCATAACAGCCGCATCATCAAAGCTCCTCAAGGATGTATAATGCCTCTTCTGAATAATTCTAATATATGCAAGAAAATTTATGAAAACTCCCACTAAAATCTCAAAAGTCTCAAATAGTTGAACCCAAACAAGCAAGGGTTCGCTGCCCCAAACACTAGTGCAAGAAATTGTATAGAGTAAATCACTGGAAAGGAACTTAAACACTATCCAAATCTGGTCCAAATCACTATGGAGCATCATTTCCCACTTTTGAGGCCATAAACCATTACTGAAAAAAGATTGAGAAGAGGAAGAATGAATGTACCAGCTGCCTATGAAAACTGAAATGAACCTCTCAAAATCTGATTTTAAGAAAATCATCATGCAATGAACTGAACAGTTGCTGCAATACTGAAAATCAGCGTCCATAATAGAACGATTGTTCATGACCAAGGCTGAAAACATCTTCTCAAGAGACTCCAAACCAACATTAAACCATCCTTTGTTCGAAATATCTCTCCAATTCACCAGTTGATGAGCAAATAGAACCTTCAAATGATTGGCGAAGATGAGGACATCATCGGAGGATCTGAAAATTAAATTCTTATCTCTCCAAAGATTTCTCTTTCTAGTTGTAACAATCTCCATCAAGCCATATTGAGGATTCCAAACATGGATACTCGACTGAAAATGTTTTCCAATGCATCTGAAATAGTACACAACACTTCTCCAAGTACTAATCAAGGCAAAATGCAAACTCAAGAATTTAGAGTCTTCTTTGATAAACCCATGCAGCCCACTCATGAAAACATCAACATTAATGGAGCGCAAAACAAAAGTTGTTCTTAATTCCCATTCCCTCAAAGGACTAGGATGGGCCAAAACATCACTCAACTCAAGAGATAGATTGTTAAGAAAGTAAATAATTTGTTTAGGTTCAACTTTCTCCCAAACTTTATGAGTAATAAGTCTAGAATCTTTGCTTATTGCTGTTGCAATGGAGTGACCAGCAGCTACCACCAAATCAAGAATGAAAGACTCAACATTAGAGTTCAAAGAAATCTGCAAACAAGAGTAGGAACAACTGCTGCAATATTGAAAATCCACATTCATCTTGACCAAATTGCTCGAACACAAGGGTGGAAACACCCACTCTAAGAGTTCCATTACAGCAAAGAACCATTCTTTGCTCAAAATTTCTCTCCAATCCATTTGTTGGTAAACAAATGGAATCATCAAGTGGCTGGTAAGAAAGGAAAAAGCACCATTAATTTTGAATGTTTGATCCTTATCCCTCCAATGAAGCTTCCTACCATACCCCAAAAGATTTTTCACAACAAATTCCTGAGTACCAATCAACTCCAATTGCACACCCAGAAAATTATTGACTTCTTTGGTAAACCATTGAAGTCTATCCAAGAAAGCTTCAAAAACAAGGGAGCCTGAAACAAACATCGTCTTCAAATCCTTCTCCCAAGACAAGATAGTGTGGGCATTACTCAATCCAAAGGATAAACTGTCAGGCATGTAAACAATATGTCTTACCAAAACATGTTTTAACACCTTGGTGTCAAAGATGGGGAAGTCGTCATGAATCAACACTTCCCATATGGAGACTGAATTCTCTAAACCTCTTATGCATTCACTTACAAGCAAGCTTGGAGGATTATCAATCACAGAATATATCTCGTCCCTACATTCTCTGAGAAGTTTGAAATCAACTAGCTGGTCTCCTACCTCCATTACACCCAACTGAACATTCGCTAACATGCACTTTGTTGATTCAAGCTCATGGCTGCAAGCTATCCCTTCTTGAGGCAAGTTCTCTTCCCAACTCAAGAGTTCACACTCTTGATTTACCTTCCAATTACCATCATCTTCATGAATCTCCTTAAAATTAAGCAAGGTTTCATCATTATGGAGTTCATTAATGCCTTCAACTATTTGCTTGATCTCCATAATCCTTGTATCAGCTTCTTGTCCTTCAAGTGTGGCTGCAATAGGAATTTGATTTTCTCCCTTGCATAAAGAGTGATGAGCTAAGGAAAGATCAAGGTAAAGACGATCAACTTCTTTCTCCTTCTCTTGGTAGGCATCATAGGTCTCTTCTGCAAACTTAATGGCATTATCCCTATCTGAGAGCAAATGCAAATAATCTATCTTTAATGATTCCAATGCTTCTTTGATAGTTTGCAACTTGGAAAGAGTGACTCCTTTAACTCCATTTTGTCTCTCTTCAAACTGTGACTTCCAGTAGAGTTCTTCAACAAAATTGTGTGTGCTATCAAATCTTGATAATGCTTTAACAATTTTCTCTTCTGAAACCATTAAGTTATCCTTCAAAACTTGCAGCTCTTTAGGACCATGATCAAAATCAGCAAAGAAGCTTTGCTCATCAAACATCAATTTTTCTGATTTATTTTCTTTGACTTGATTCTCAAAATCAGCTTCCTCAAAGGAATCTTTATGGAGCTTTGCCAAACAAGCTTCTTCATCAAAGACAACGTCTTCTCTAATGACTTCATAGCTTGCAATACAAAATGAATTTTGAACTTTATCAGGATCAAAGGGAAATTTATCCCACTCAAGTTCTTTAACATACCTTGGTGCCATCTCACCAGGATCCCAAATGCAAAAGGGTTGATTGTAATGATCAACAGGAACAAGATCTCCATGCTCCTCTTGGATTGTTGACTCATTGAATGAGTCACTCCTCATTCCATTCAAACTGAAATCTTCATCAGTAACTTCCTCCAAGAGCTTAGTTTGATGATCAAGCTCACTACCGCCTTCACCACTGTCATCATACTGGAAATAAGAGTCATCAAAGCTGGCTGCTTTGATTAATTTATCATTTTTATCTTCAACAACCCCATCATGAATAGATGTGTTGCTGATTTTATCATTAGCATTCACATACATACCAAAGAAATCTTCTTGGTCACTTGTCATAAATTCTTCATATGTATTCAAAATTGATGTTGCCTCCCTACACTCACCCTCAGCTTGTGCGGACAACTGCATATCAATAGGTATTTCTTGAGAAACAACCTTACAATCATTGAGAAACAATATTTTATTTCCGACTTCTGCATTAATGACTACCTCATTTTTCTGCTCTATCTTCCTAATGTGTGGCTTCAATTTTCTATCACACTGAATGAACAAATCTCTGATCAACATACCAGCAGTAGAGGAATCCTTTCCTTCTTGTTCATGAATATTAAACAGAAAAGTTAAGACGGATTTTGGAATGTCATCCATCTCATTGATAGTTAAAATTAAAATGTTTCTCATTGCTGCAACTACATCCTCTTCTTCTTCACTCCAAGTTGAAATGAAGAGGTAATGGATCAAATAATATATTTGATCTTGCATACCCAATTCAACCAGCAAAATACTTGTTTTGAGTTCAGAAAACATCTTCAATATAGTAGCTCTTCTGGAGTACTGATTGCTATCAATTTCATCAAGGTCTTGAAAACTTTCCACTATCATATTTAATATGGTCTTCATAGTTTCGACATCATAGGGCAATTGGGGAATTACAATTCTTATTATCTCCATGAAACAGGAAGAAATCAGTAGCTTGGTTTCTTCATCAGGATGCCCCAACCAATAGGGCTGATTCAAAAAATTCACTGTAGGAGCTAGTGCCAACTCCATTTTCTCTGAAGGTGATTGCTTCACTTGTCTCAAACATTGTTCTAACAAATGAAGAATGTTTTGTTCATCTTCTCTTGACTGAAATTTTTTACCAAGTCTCTTTCCAGCCATAAAGAGAGTCTCTGCCAACTTCATTTCTTCTTCATTAGCCATGCCTAACTGCCAACTTCTGGATACCACAAGGAGCTGAACTAAAATCTGCTTTGACTATCGGTGTAGTACCGGAGATCTCTGTCACTCATCTGATACACAACTGCAAATTTGCCACAGGATGGCAGGGTCTTCTGCTCTGATACCACTGAAATATGCTAACCAATTTTTTTCGAAGAAGTAACACAAAATAACCAGCAATAGATGATTGGATTAGCGTTAGCCTCAAACTAAAATCTGAACTTGAATGGAAGATACTGAACTTGAATTGAAGAAACTGAATTTGAATGGAAGAACTACTCAACGTCAAGAATGTGCACTCAAGATCCCACTGAGGGCGAGGTGCTAACATATGACGGAGTCTAAGAAATTGAAATTATAAACTGTTAGGCGGATAACCAGCCATGAGAAACAATTCCACACTACCACCAAACAGTGGGGGGAAAAGATTACAATAGAAAGCAATTCATCCGCTGCGGCGGGCATCCACAATGCTGTGGGGATTCACCACTATGAAGTGGGTATAAGAGTGTTACAAATAGATTTTCCACACTGGCGGTAAACCATCCAGGGGTAATTTAATGATAAACAGAAAGTAAATTGCAGAAATGAAAGAATGGTTGGATTAGTAATGCTTAATCTCAACCTTACAAATAAAACTCTGCAAATTACTAAGTACAATTGATAAGGAATGAACCTTAGATACAAGTATGAACTTCTACAATGATATAACACTCAAATACTGAAGTATAAGCCAAAAAACTGGAAATTGCAACAGTCTGATATAAAAATCAGAATTCTGGAAATTATAACAGCAGACTGTGAAACAGTAAAATATTCATAACTCACTCGTTTCACCTCCGAATTGACTGAAATCTTTTGCAAATGTTTCTCAAGAGGTAGGCGCCCAAAAACCAAGCACCAAACAGCAGCAACTTCAACTTATTTTTTAACTTGCACAATTCCCAATGCATATGAGATGGTACGGCCCTCTTGGGAAGGGCGATTTTAATTAAAAATCAAGCACTTCAAAATAAAATCTCAAAACTTGCATGAATGGTCGCCCAAGGTCAGCAAACAGATTGGTTAAATACCCAGAACGAAATTCAA
This sequence comes from Sequoia sempervirens, assembly GCA_007258455.2. Classification (NCBI taxonomy): domain Eukaryota; kingdom Viridiplantae; phylum Streptophyta; class Pinopsida; order Cupressales; family Cupressaceae; genus Sequoia; species Sequoia sempervirens. The sequence continues at coordinate 131,736 of VDFB02291918.1, forward strand.
GCTGGAAAATAAGCCATGAATAAAATCACTTTCAGCAGTTGATGAAACAGCAAACCAAAATTACCAAAATCTCCAAAATTCTTCAATCTTTGATGCTCAATCTGCTAGTCTGAAGTTGAGAAGCAGCAATGTAGCCAACTAGGTGTTATATTGCAAACACGAAATTGGATGAGAGGCTAGGAGGTAGACTTCCTCGAAGCAATTTGTCAATTGTCATTTCGACAGCATAACTTTAGCATAATTTTCATGAATCCAAAGCTGGAGCAAAAGCCTTCAATAAATAAGAGCTCACCAAAACTCTTCAATTGCCTGAGAAGCAGCTCAAAAGACACAAGAGACCTTTCCCATTCCCAAAGACCAATCAACTTCTCAAGTGGCGTCCCAAAAGCCTCCAAGAATTTCACTTTATTCAAATAATATAAAAGTGGCGTCCACTTTTGCTCAAGGAATAAAGTTCTTAATAAAATTAATAAAGCTCTTTATGAAGGCATACCCTTCATGGCCCCACTTTTAAAAACAACTTAAGTTATCTCCTTAGGCCAAGGGGGTGTCAACAGTGAATTAAAACATAATGCCTTTAATTAAATATTTTTCACCAAATAAAGCTCTCTGAAGACCAAGCCAATATAATAACAACTGCTCCAACTGAGAAGGACTAAGAATGGACAACTGCAATTGCCACAACTAGCATTTACTAAAAATAGTAAATAACATGAAATGCCACAAAACTCCAAGCCAAGAAACCCTAATTTCACCTCATTCCAGTCTACGGGTTCCGGAATAGACTGATGAATCAAAGAAGAGCGTATGGCCAAAATGGGGACATTACAGTCCGCCCTTCCCAAAATTGCTTGTCCTCAAGCAATGCCACAACACTCCAAACTGATCCTACCAAACATGTAGGATCCCGGGGTCCCAAGTCCATCTCGGAAAGGTTCCATCATGCTGATGCTGCTCTACTCTGATCACACAAATGAAATCACTGCACCAGAACTGCACAAACCATCCCTGCAACCTCAAGGAGATAACATGCCTAAAATTCAAACTGAAAAACATGGAAGGAATGGAATCAAAATGTAGCAGCATCTCCTGCCCAATAAACTCTGAGGAATTAACATCTGCGATGTTAATGTCAATCACCATCCTGAGAATAAAGAAGATTACTCTAAACAACTCAAATATATTCTCATCAACATCACTGCTCAAAGCGTCAAAACATATCACATCAACAAAGGTAACTCCATCATAGCTATTTGTAAAAGAATAAACAGCCCTTTGCATGTTCATAACAGCCGCATCATCAAAGCTCCTCAAGGATGTATAATGCCTCTTCTGAATAATTCTAATATATGCAAGAAAATTTATGAAAACTCCCACTAAAATCTCAAAAGTCTCAAATAGTTGAACCCAAACAAGCAAGGGTTCGCTGCCCCAAACACTAGTGCAAGAAATTGTATAGAGTAAATCACTGGAAAGGAACTTAAACACTATCCAAATCTGGTCCAAATCACTATGGAGCATCATTTCCCACTTTTGAGGCCATAAACCATTACTGAAAAAAAATTGAGAAGAGGAAGAATGAATGTAACAGCTGCCTATGAAAACTGAAATGAACTTTCCAAAATCTGATTTTAAGAAAATCATCATGCAATGAACTGAACAGTTGCTGCAATACTGAAAATCAGCGTCCATAATAGAACAATTGCTCATGACCAAGGCTGAAAACATCTTCTCAAGAGACTCCAAACCAACATTAAACCATCCTTTGTTCGAAATATCTCTCCAATTCACCAGTTGATGAGCAAAAAGAACCTTCAAATGATTGGCGAAGATGGGGACAACATTAGAGGATCTGAAAATTAAATTCTTATCTCTCCAAAGATTCCTCTTTCTACTTGTAACAATCTCCATCAAGCCATGTTGAGGATTCCAAACATGGATACTCAACTTAAAATGTTTTACAATGCATCTGAAAGAGTACACAACACTTCTCCAAGTACTAATCAAGGAAAAATGCAAACTCAAGAATTTAGAGTCTTCTTTGATAAACCCATGTAGCCCACCCATGAAAACATCAACATTAATGGAGCGCAAAACAAATGTTGTCCACAATTCCCATTCCCTCAAAGGACTAGGATGACCCAAAACATCACTCAACTCAAGAGATAGATTGTTAAGAAAGTAAATAATCTGTTTAGGTCCAACTTTCTCCCAAACTTCATGAGTAATAAGTCTGGAATCTTCACTCTTTGTTGCTGCAATAGAGTGACCAGCAGCTACCACCAAATCAAGAATGAAAGATTCAACATTAGAGTTCAAAGAAATTTGCAAACAAGAGTAGAAACAGCTGCTGCAATATTGAAAATCCACATTCATCTTGACCAAATTGCTCGAACACAAGGATGGAAACACCCACTCTAAGAGCTCCATTATAGCAAAGAACCATTATTTGCTCAAAAAATTTCTCCAATCCATTTGTTGATAAACAAATGGAATCATCAAGTGGCTGGTAAGAAAGGAAAAAACACCATTAAATTTGAAATTTTGATCCTTATCCCTCCAATGACCCTTCCTATCATACCCCAAAATATTTTTCACAACAAATTCCTGAGTGCCTATCAACTCCAATTGCACACCCAGAAAATTATCGACTTCTTTGGTAAACCACTGAAGTCTATCCAAGAAAGCTTCAAAAACAAGGGAGCCTGAAACAAACAT
>VDFB02291919.1:0-11415 GCA_007258455.2 Sequoia sempervirens
TTTTCTCAAGAAGTAACACAAAAATAACCGAAGAATAGATGATTGGATTAGCCGCGAATTTCAAACTAAAATCTGAACTTGAATGGGAAGATATTGAACTTGAACTGGAAGAAACTCAATTTGAAATTGAAGAACTACTCAACGCCAAGAATGTGCACTCAAGATCCCACTGAGGGCGAGGTGCTAACATATGACGGAGTCTAAGAAATTGAAATTATAAACTGTTAGGTGGATAACCAGCCATGAGAAACAATTCCACACTACCACCAAACAGTGGGGGGAAAAGATTACAATAGAAAGCAATTCATCCGCTGCGGCGGGCATCCACAATGCTGTGGGGATTCACCACTATGAAGTGGGTATAAGAGTGTTACAAATAGATTTTCCACACTGGCGGTAAACCATCCAGGGGTAATTTAATGATAAACAGAAAGTAAATTGCAGAAATGAAAGAATGGTTGGATTAGTAATGCTTAATCTCAACCTTACAAATAAAACTCTGCAAATTACTAAGTACAATTGATAAGGAATGAACCTTAGATACAAGTATGAACTTCTACAATGATATAACACTCAAATACTGAAGTATAAGCCAAAAAACTGGAAATTGCAACAGTCTGATATAAAAATCAGAATTCTGGAAATTATAACAGCAGACTGTGAAACAGTAAAATATTCATAACTCACTCGTTTCACCTCCGAATTGACTGAAATCTTTTGCAAATGTTTCTCAAGAGGTAGGCGCCCAAAAACCAAGCACCAAACAGCAGCAACTTCAACTTATTTTTTAACTTGCACAATTCCCAATGCATATGAAATGGTACGGCCCTCTTGGGAAGGGCGATTTTAATTAAAAATCAAGCACTTCAAAATAAAATCTCAAAACTTGCATGAATGGTCGCCCAAGGTCAGCAAACAGATTAGTTAAATACCCAGAACGAAATTCAAGCTGGAAAATAAGCCATGAATAAAAATCACTTTCAGCAGTTGATGAAACAGCAAACCAAAATTACCAAAATCTCCAAAATTCTTCAATCTTTGATGCTCAATCCGCTAGTCTGAAGTTGAGAAGCAGCAATGTAGCCAACTAGGTGTTATATTGCAAACACGAAATTGGATGAGAGGCTAGGAGGTAGACTTCCTCGAAGCAATTTGTCAATTGTCATTTCGACAGCATAACTTTAGCATAATTTTCATTGATGAAATGCTGGAGCAAAAGCCTTCAATAAATAAGAGCTCACCAAAACTCTTCAATTGCCTGAGAAGCAGCTCAAAAGACACAAGAGACCTTTCCCATTCCCAAAGCCCAATCAACTTCTCAAGTGGCGTCCCAAAAGCCTCCAAGAATTTCACTTTATTCAAATAATATAAAAGTGGCGTCCACTTTTGCTCAAGGAATAAAGTTCTTAATACAATTAATAAAGCTCTTTATGAAGGCGTACCCTTCATGGCCCCACTTTAAAAACAACTTAAGTTATCTCCTTAGGCCAAGGGGGTGTCAACAGTGAATTAAAACATAATGCCTTTAATTAAATATTTTTCACCAAATAAAGCTCTCTGAAGACCAAGCCAATATAATAACAACTGCTCCAACTGAGAAGGACTAAGAATGGACAACTGCAACTGCCACAACTAGCATTTACTAAAAATAGTAAATAACATGAAATGCCGCAAAACTCCAAGCCAAGAAACCCTAATTTCACCTCATTCCAGTCTACGGGTTCCGGAATAGATTGATGAATCAAAGAAGAGCATATGGCCAAAATGGGGACATTACAGTCCGCCCTTCCCAAAATTGCTTGTCCTCAAGCAATGCCACAACACTCCAAACTGATCCCACCAAACATGTAGGATCCCGGGGTCCCAAGTCCATCTCGGAAAGGTTCCATCATGTTGATGCTGCTCTACTCTGATCACACAAATGAAATCACTGCACCAGAACTGCACAAACCATCCCTGCAACCTCAAGGAGATAACATGCCTAAAATTCAAACTGAAAAACATGGAAGGAATGGAATCAAAATGTAGCAGCATCTCCTGCCCAATAAACTCTGAGGAATTAACATCTGCGATGTTAATGTCAATCACCATCCTGAGAATAAAGAAGATTACTCTAAACAACTCAAATATATTCTCATCAACATCACTGCTCAAAGCGTCAAAACATATCACATCAACAAAGGTAACTCCATCATAGCTATTTGTAAAAGAATAAACAGCCCTTTGCATGTTCATAACAGCCGCATCATCAAAGCTCCTCAAGGATGTATAATGCCTCTTCTGAATAATTCTAATATATGCAAGAAAATTTATGAAAACTCCCACTAAAATCTCAAAAGTCTCAAATAGTTGAACCCAAACAAGCAAGGGTTCGCTGCCCCAAACACTAGTGCAAGAAATTGTATAGAGTAAATCACTGGAAAGGAACTTAAACACTATCCAAATCTGGTCCAAATCACTATGGAGCATCATTTCCCACTTTTGAGGCCATAAACCATTACTGAAAAAAGATTGAGAAGAGGAAGAATGAATGTACCAGCTGTCTATGAAAACTGAAATGAACCTCTCAAAATCTGATTTTAAGAAAATCATCATGCAATGAACTGAACAGTTGCTGCAATACTGAAAATCAGCGTCCATAATAGAACAATTGCTCATGACCAAGGCTGAAAACATCTTCTCAAGAGACTCCAAACCAACATTAAACCATCCTTTGTTCGAAATATCTCTCCAATTCACCAGTTGATGAGCAAAAAAAACCTTCAAATGATTGGCGAAGATGAGGACATCATCGGAGGATCTGAAAATTAAATTCTTATCTCTCCAAAGATTTCTCTTTCTAGTTGTAACAATCTCCATCAAGCCATATTGAGGATTCCAAACATGGATACTCGACTGAAAATGTTTTCCAATGCATCTGAAATAGTACACAACACTTCTCCAAGTACTAATCAAGGCAAAATGCAAACTCAAGAATTTAGAGTCTTCTTTGATAAACCCATGCAGCCCACTCATGAAAACATCAACATTAATGGAGCGCAAAACAAAAGTTGTTCTTAATTCCCATTCCCTCAAAGGACTAGGATGGGCCAAAACATCACTCAACTCAAGAGATAGATTGTTAAGAAAGTAAATAATTTGTTTAGGTTCAACTTTCTCCCAAACTTTATGAGTAATAAGTCTAGAATCTTTGCTTATTGCTGTTGCAATGGAGTGACCAGCAGCTACCACCAAATCAAGAATGAAAGACTCAACATTAGAGTTCAAAGAAATCTGCAAACAAGAGTAGGAACAACTGCTGCAATATTGAAAATCCACATTCATCTTGACCAAATTGCTCGAACACAAGGATGGAAACACCCACTCTAAGAGTTCCATTACAGCAAAGAACCATTCTTTGCTCAAAATTTCTCTCCAATCCATTTGTTGGTAAACAAATGGAATCATCAAGTGGCTGGTAAGAAAGGAAAAAGCACCATTAATTTTGAATGTTTGATCCTTATCCCTCCAATGAAGCTTCCTACCATACCCCAAAAGATTTTTCACAACAAATTCCTGAGTACCAATCAACTCCAATTGCACACCCAGAAAATTATTGACTTCTTTGGTAAACCATTGAAGTCTATCCAAGAAAGCTTCAAAAACAAGGGAGCCTGAAACAAACATCGTCTTCAAATCCTTCTCCCAAGACAAGATAGTGTGGGCATTACTCAATCCAAAGGATAAACTGTCAGGCATGTAAACAATATGTCTTACCAAAACATGTTTTAACACCTTGGTGTCAAAGATGGGGAAGTCGTCATGAATCAACACTTCCCATATGGAGACTGAATTCTCTAAACCTCTTATGCATTCACTTACAAGCAAGCTTGGAGGATTATCAATCATAGAATATATCTCATCCCTACATTCTCTGAGAAGTTTGAAATCAACTAGCTGGTCTCCTACCTCCATTACACCCAACTGAACATTCGCTAACATGCACTTTGTTGATTCAAGCTCATGGCTGCAAGCTATCCCTTCTTGAGGCAAGTTCTCTTTCCCAACTCAAGAGTTCACACTCTTGATTTACCTTCCAATTACCATCATCTTCATGAATCTCCTTAAAATTAAGCAAGGTTTCATCATTATGGAGTTCATTAATACCTTCAACTATTTGCTTGATCTCCATAATCCTTGTATCAGCTTCTTGTCCTTCAAGTGTGGCTGCAATAGGAGTTTGATTTTCTCCCTTGCATAAAGAGTGATGAGCTAAGGAAAGATCAAGGTAAAGATGATCAACCTCTTTCTCCCTCTCTTGGTAGGCATCATAGGTCTCTTCTGCAAACTTAATGGCATTATCCCTATCTGAGAGCAAATGCAAATAATCTATCTTTAATGATTCCAATGCTTCTTTGATAGTTTGCAACTTGGAAAGAGTGACTCCTTTAACTCCATTTTGTCTCTCTTCAAACTGTGACTTCCAGTAGAGTTCTTCAACAAAATTGTGTGTGCTATCAAATCTTGATAATGCTTTAACAATTTTCTCTTCTGAAACCATTAAGTTATCCTTCAAAACTTGCAGCTCTTTAGGACCATGATCAAAATCAGCAAAGAAGCTTTGCTCATCAAACATCAATTTTTCTGATTTATTTTCTTTGACTTGATTCTCAAAATCAGCTTCCTCAAAGGAATCTTTATGGAGCTTTGCCAAACAAGCTTCTTCATCAAAGACAACGTCTTCTCCAATGACTTCATAGCTTGCAATACAAAATGAATTTTGAACTTTATCAGGATCAAAGGGAAATTTATCCCACTCAAGTTCTTTAACATACCTTGGTGCCATCTCACCAGGATCCCAAATGCAAAAGGGTTGATTGTAATGATCAACAGGAACAAGATCTCCATGCTCCTCTTGGATTGTTGACTCATTGAATGAGTCACTCCTCATTCCATTCAAACTGAAATCTTCATCAGTAACTTCCTCCAAGAGCTTAGTTTGATGATCAAGCTCACTACCGCCTTCACCACTGTCATCATACTGGAAATAAGAGTCATCAAAGCTGGCTGCTTTGATTAATTTATCATTTTTATCTTCAACAACCCCATCATGAATAGATGTGTTGCTGATTTTATCATTAGCATTCACATACATACCAAAGAAATCTTCTTGGTCACTTGTCATAAATTCTTCATATGTATTCAAAATTGATGTTGCCTCCCTACACTCACCCTCAGCATGTGCGGACAACTGCATATCAATAGGTATTTCTTGAGAAACAACCTTACAATCATTGAGAAACAATATTTTATTTCCGACTTCTGCATTAATGACTACCTCATTTTTCTGCTCTATCTTCCTCATGTGTGGCTTCAATTTTCTATCACACTGAATGAACAAATCTCTGATCAACATACCAGCAGTAGAGGAATCCTTTCCTTCTTGTTCATGAATGTTTAACAGAAAAGTTAAGACGGATTTTGGAATGTCATCCATCTCATTGATAGTTAAAATTAAAATGTTTCTCATTGCTGCAACTACATCCTCTTCTTGTTCACTCCAAGTTGAAATGAAGAGGTAATGGATCAAATAATATATTTGATCTTGCATACCCAATTCAACCAGCAAAATACTTGTTTTGAGTTCAGAAAACATCTTCAATATAGTAGCTCTTCTGGAGTACTGATTGCTATCAATTTCATCAAGGTCTTGAAAACTTTCCACTAACATATTTAATATGGTCTTCATAGTTTCGACATCAAAGGGCAATTGGGGAATTACAATTCTTATTATCTCCATGAAACAGGAAGAAATCAGTAGCTTGGTTTCTTCATCAGGATGCCCCAACCAATAGGGCTGATTCAAATAATTCACTGTAGGAGCTAGTGCCAACTCCATTTTCTCTGAAGGTGATTGCTTCACTTGTCTCAAACATTGTTCTAACAAATGAAGAATGTTTTGTTCATCTTCTCTTGACTGAAATTCTTTACCAAGTCTCTTTCCAGCCATAAAGAGAGTCTCTGCCAACTTCATCTCTTCTTCATTAGCCATGCCTAACTGCCAACTTCTGGATACCACAAGGAGCTGAACTAAAATCTGCTCTGACTATCGGTGTAGTACCGGAGATCTCTGTCACTCATCTGATACACAACTGCAAATTTGCCACAGGATGGCAGGGTCTTCTGCTCTGATACCACTGAAATATGCTAACCAATTTTTTGAAGAAGTAACACAAAATAACCAGCAATAGATGATTGGATTAGCGTTAGCCTCAAACTAAAATCTGAACTTGAATGGAAGATACTGAATTTGAATTGAAGAAACTGAATTTGAATGGAAGAACTACTCAACGTCAAGAATGTGCACTCAAGATCCCACTGAGGGCGAGGTGCTAACATATGACGGAGTCTAAGAAATTGAAATTATAAGCTGTTAGGCGGATAACCAGCCATGAGAAACAATTCCACACTACCACCAAACAGTGGGGGGAAATGATTACAATAGAAAGCAATTCATCCACTGCGGCGGGCATCCACAATGTTGTGGGGATTCACCACTATGAAGTGGGTATAAGAGTGTTACAAATAGATTTCCCACACTGGCGGTAAACCATCCAGGGGTAATTTAATAATAAACAGAAAGTAAATTGCAGAAATGAAAGAATGGTTGGATTAGTAATGCTTAATCTCAACCTTACAAATAAAACTCTGCAAATTACTAAGTACAATTGATAAGGAATGAACCTTAGATACAAGTGTGAACTTCTACAATGATATAACACTCAAATACTGAAGTATAAGCCAAAAAACTTGAAATTGCAACAGTCTGATATAAAAATCAGAATTCTGGAAATTATAACAGCAGACTGTGAAACAGTAAAATATTCATAACTCACTCGTTTCACCTTCGAATTGACTGAAATCTTTTGCAAATGTTTCTCAAGAGGTAGGCGCCCAAAAACCAAGCACCAAACAGCAGCAACTTCAACTTATTTTTTAACTTGCACAATTCCCAATGCATATGAAATGGTACGGCCCTCTTGGGAAGGGCGATTTTAATTAAAAATCAAGCACTTCAAAATAAAATCTCAAAACTTGCATGAATGGTCGCCCAAGGTCAGCAAACAGATTGGTTAAATACCCAGAACGAAATTCAAGCTGGAAAATAAGCCATGAATAAAAATCACTTTCAGCAGTTGATGAAACAGCAAACCAAAATTACCAAAATCTCCAAAATTCTTCAATCTTTGATGCTCAATCTGCTAGTCTGAAGTTGAGAAGCAGCAATGTAGCCAACTAGGTGTTATATTGCAAACACGACATTGGATGAGAGGCTAGGAGGTAGACTTCCTCGAAGCAATTTGTCAATTGTCATTTCGACAGCATAACTTTAGCATAATTTTCATGGATCAAAAGCTGGAGCAAAAGCCTTCAATAAATAAGAGCTCACCAAAACTCTTCAATTGCCTGAGAAGCAGCTCAAAAGACACAAGAGACCTTTCCCATTCCCAAAGACCAATCAACTTCTCAAGTGGCGTCCCAAAAGCCTCCAAGAATTTCACTTTATTCAAAATATAAAAGTGGCGTCCACTTTTGCTCAAGGAATAAAGTTCTTAATAAAATTAATAAAGCTCTTTATGAAGGCATACCCTTCATGGCCCCACTTTTAAAAACAACTTAAGTTATCTCCTTAGGCCAAGGGGGTGTCAACAGTGAATTAAAACATAATGCCTTTAATTAAATATTTTTCACCAAATAAAGCTCTCTGAAGACCAAGCCAATATAATAACAACTGCTCCAACTGAGAAGGACTAAGAATGGACAACTGCAACTGCCACAACTAGCATTTACTAAAAATAGTAAATAACATGAAATGCCACAAAACTCCAAGCCAAGAAACCCTAATTTCACCTCCTTCCAGTCTACGGGTTCCGGAATAGACTGATGAATCAAAGAAGATGATAATAAAATGGGGACATTACGTAGGCATTCATTCCTCGAAGCAGTCCAGCACTATTTCGGCAGCATAACATTACTCAAGATATCAGATACCCAAATGAAGACCCAAGACTTCCTTTTATAATTTTGTGAAGACCCCTCCAGAAGCTTCTAGAAACCCTAATTCTTTTCCCTCCAAGAAATGGCGTCACTTTTCTTCAAGGCTTCATTTTTGACTTTTAATGAAAATCATCTCTTCAAGATAGGCGTCCAACTTAAAGCTTCAATTTTGACCTTAATAAATATAAAATTACCTCAATGAGGCGCCACCCCTTAAAGACCACCTTTTTAACACAACATTAAGTTATGAGACTAGGCCAAGGGGGTATCATAACATTAAAATATAACATTGTTTAAATGAAATGAACTTATCTCTCCAAAAATGCATCCCAAGGCCAAAATTGAACAAACCAACTGAGTCGACTAAAGAGGAAAGCCAATTGTGCCGAGAACGACAGGACCACTGCCAGAAATAGAATTTACTAAAAATAGTAAATTCCTGAAGGTGCTCAGAATGCCAATAAAAACACACCACTGCGAAGCTCTCTGAAAACCCAAAAAGAATCTGCCATTCAATCATCAATTCACGAGCAATAGCAACCTCCAAAACACGAAACCCTAATTTCACCTTCCGAGTAGCCTACGGGTCTTCGGAATAGGCCAACGGTCAACTGAAAAGATCATGCTCGAGAAGGGGACATTACAATCCGCCCTCCCCAAGATTGCTTGTCCTCAAGCAATCGCAAACCTGGATGCTGCAGAATCTCATCATTCTCCCAAGTCGCATCCTCCATAGGCAAGTTCTTCCACTTCACCAAGTATTCTCTGATTGTTCTTTTTCTCAAAGAACGCTCTCTGGAATCAAGAATCTCTTCTGGAATCAAAACTAACTGTCCTTCATCCAAAGGTGGCAACTGTGATGAAGCAACAACATTGTGTCCAAGTGCCTTCTTGAGGCGAGACACACGGAAGACATTGTGTAATTTACCATTCAAGGTAGCTCCAACTCATAAGCTACCGCCTCCCACCTTCTCGATAACTTTGAACGCCCATAGAAAACGTAGGTTTGAGCTTTCACTTCCACTCTTCTTGAGAGTAGATCACATTCAGGCGGTCAGAGTCGAAGATAAACCATTCCAACCTCAAAAAGAGCTTCAACACGCCAACATCATCAGACATCTTCGATTTTGTGCACCAAGATTGTTCTTCAATGATTTCAAAAGATATCTTGACTCGCTGCAAATAACAACTCTTGGCTTGAGGGGCCGTGGCTATCACCTTCAAACACCAAATCAACAAAGCTAGGAGCCTCATAACCGTAAAGAGCCAAGAAAGGTGACATCCTTATTGACATGTGAAAAGAAGAATTATAACAATACTCGCCTATGTGAAGCCATTTCACCCATGCTCTTTGCTGCTCCGAAACATAGTTTCTCAAATAGCCTTCCAACCACTTGTTCACTATCTGTGTTTGTCCATCAGTTTGAGGGTGATAACTAGTGCTTGGAGTAAGCACTGTACCACTCATTCTAAAAACCTCTTGCCAAAAAGTGCTTAGGAAATTGTTGTCCCTATCATTCACAATGTTTTTCGGCAACCCATGTAATCTAAACACCTCATGAAAAAATAGATCTGCAACTTGGGCTACTGAAAAAGAGCTGGTAATGGCAAAGAAGTGAGCAAATTTTGTTAATCTGTCCACTACAACATAGATACAATCTTTTCCTTAAACCTTGGGCAACCCAGTGATGAAGTCCATTGATATGCTTTCCCATTTTTGATTGGGAATGGGAAGAGGTTGCAGCAGACTAGCTGGTAGAGTATGCTCATTTTTTTCATCTAAAAAGTGGGACACTCCTGGATGTAACGTTGAACCTCCCCTTTCAGCCCTTTCCAAGAAAATCTTTCTCGAATCTGCCTATATGTCTTGAAGAACCCTTGATGACCAGCAAGTGGAATGTCATGAAATGTCAACAAAATCTTCTTTTTGAGCTTAGAATCAGCCACCAAAAAGATTCTACCCTTGTAGTGTATCAGCCCTTCAACCACCTTGTACCTTTCGTCAAGAAAAGTACCCTCAATGATGCTGGTTGCAAACTGATTTTTGGCATAATCAGCAAGCAACATGTTCTTCCAATCAGCAGTAAGCTCACATAATGAGCTCAAATGAGGTCTCCTAGATAGAGCATCGGCCACAATATTGTTTTTACCTTTGACATATTCAATGTCAAAATCGTAAGCTTGAAGCTTACTCACCCACTTTTGTTGCCTCTCGTTCAAATCTTTCTGATGCATGAAGTGCTTGAGACTATTGTGATCAGTCTTGACCACAAACTTGCTCCCCACCAAATACTGTCTGAACTTAGCTAATGCATGCATAATGGCAAGCATTTCCTTGTCGTAGATGGAGTAGGTCCTTTCAACACCTCTTAATTTTCTGCTCTCAAACACAATGGGATGTTTGTCTTGTATCAAAACAGCCCCAACTCCTTCACCGGATGCATCACACTGTAGCTCGAAAGGCTTGGAAAAGTCTGGAATAGCTAAAACCGGACAAGAGCTCATGATCCTCTTAAATTTATCAAAAGTAGTTTGGGGCCATAAATATTAACGGTGACGCCGGATCGCCTCGAATTCTACGAGGGCTTAATTCTCAAAAGTGGACTCGCACCCGGGACGCTATAGACAAGGCAAAATGAAAAGTTGAAAACCTCCAGAAATTTAGAGATTTTTAAGGATTTAAAACTTGTTTCAAGCACCCTTTATTGAATACAACACAAATAAAAGCAAATTTGATCACATGCCTAAGTATACAACGATTACATAAGTATAAGGTACACATTGTAGTTGCGTTGCGGAAGGAAATAACATACTTAGATATATAAAATTAGTCAAATGTATACAAAACTCATGGAATATGAAATCCATGACATCAAATGTTCCATACAAATATGAAATATGAAATATGACATCAAATCAAAATGTTCTATGACTCTATGCCCTATGGCATAGTGGGGCCAGCATCCTTCCTACGAAGGCGTCTAAAGGGCCTGGATGATGTTGCAGCTGCAGCCATAGTCTCTGCCTGTGTCTGACTCTCCATGCCACGCTCACCAACAACATCTATGCCTCCTCGTGCTCTAGCCTCCTCAGCCATGGCTACAACCTCGGCCTCTCTCTCTGCCTGGTCCACCCAATCAAGGTCCTCGTCACTAAAGACTGCATCTGTAGCCTCAGTGGTCCACTCAGACTGTGGATCAACCTCGTCTAGATTGATTGGGGTTTTATCATGGTCAAAAAGCTTCCTGTATCTGAGCCGAAGATTGTAATGAACATATACCAAGTCGTTCATCCTCTCCACTGTCAATCTATTGCGCTTCTTGGAGTGTATGTGCTCAAACATACTCCAATTGCGCTCACAACCAGATGAACTGCATG
>VDFB02291920.1:0-12218 GCA_007258455.2 Sequoia sempervirens
TTTATTTCTGAGTCTTGAATTTTCTAGAGAAGGTCAACTTTTTCAAGGAGGTCGTACCTTCCTGTGATTGCCTTGGGATGCGTGCCTTCTGTTTTCCCCTGGTTTTGGCTTATTTCTCTGATGGAGTATGGATGCCTAGCTCTTAGTTGTTGATTGGTTGTGGTTTGCTGAGCTGATTTGACAAAGTTATGTCCATTTCTATGAGGTTTGACATTGCTGGTCTAATTTTCTGTTTATGCTGTTTCTAAATCAGACTTATTAAATATTTGTATTTTGCTAATTGAGCTTCATTCCTTCTACTAGTTGAGCTTCATTCCTTCATCTTATATCATTGTAAATGTTAGAGGAAGTGTTACTCTAACCGTTTTATGATTTTGGAAGCTTATCTATCTTATTTGCAGCTATTCTTATTCTTTGTAAAGCTAGTTAGTAGTACTAACAGCTATTTCTTTATTTGCTGCAATTTATATTTGGTTATACTCCCACAATTGAGTGGTTGAGTTATAGAATAAACATCTTTCTTGTTTGTAAATTCCCCCCACGTAATAAGTGGTTGTGTGGACTGTTTTCCCCCCACGAAATAAGTGGATGTGAGGATTTAAATGGCTGGCTTGCCGCCTTAATAATTGTAATAATCTCACCCACTTGAATAAGTGGAGAATCCCCACTGCTTGTGGATGCCTGCATCAGCAGATGAATTGTAATTCCAGTTCAGATTATTCCTAATGATCCTCTGACCATATGCTATCACCTCGCCCACATTGGGATTTTGGTGAACATTCTTGGTTAGAGTTACTTTCCATGCTGATTTGCATTTGGAGCTAACGCTAATCAGTGGTTTGATGCTGGTTTGTGTGTGTTGAATTTTGGGGAAAAAGTAAGGGAATATTTCAGTTTACAGATCATATTGGTATCAAAGCAGCTTCTATAGCCTTTGTGTGTGTGGAATTTATCAGTTGTTTGTTGATTATTTGGTTTATGTCCTCTATTAGAGAGAGGGGGAAGGATGATTGATTTCCTTTTGAGCCTGAAATCAGAACAAGAGTGGTTGAGGACATTAAGGATGACAAGAGATATGAAAGATGACAGTGAGGTGCGTTTCAGAATTTTGGAAGCTGATGTAGCAAGGATTACCAATGTTGAAGAGAAGCTTGATAGGCTTGAGAGCATGATGCTAGCCTTAATAGGAAGAATAGAGTCCCAAAAGGGCATTTAAAAGAAGGTGAATTTTGAGAGGATTGATTGAGAGCAAGGAGAGTCCTCATCTGGGAGGTTCTTTAAAGCTGAAACAAAAATAACTAGAATGGTGAAATTAGTGCAGAGATGCTCAATCAAGAGGAATTACGAATGCAGGTTTATTTCAACTTTCACAAAATGCCTCAGAATCAGCAGCTTTCTTTTGCTAGGTTGAAGTTGTCAGGGCATGCTCTCACATTCTACAAGCATTATGCAAACCAATCTCCAAGTGGGATGATTTTAAGGGCTGGTTCATAAGCACTTCAACCTGATTTGTTATGATACAGAAAGGGTAATGAAATGATGTTATTTGAAGCAAATGGAAAGACAAAGTGTCAAATCTTATACTCGTGAATTTAGGAAGAGAGTGTTGTAGCTTGGGAAAGATCAAAGATGTCATGGAACGAAATACAGAGGAGGGTTATTTGAACAGCTCAAGTTTCTAAGAAGGGTAGCTCTGCCTACAAGAATAAGCAACATGATTAGGAGCAGCAGCAAGATAGAAAGAAGAATGGAATTTTGAACAAAGGCAAGAACAAGGTGAATACTACTCCTACAAGGGGCAAAGTTAAGGAGAATATTTATTGTTCCCATTGTGATAATGATGGGCATTTAGGGGATAGGTGTTGGAGAGACAAGAGCGCTACATATGGAGGCAAAGTCACAGAGGTTGAGTACATTTTTGTAGTGGATGATAGATTATCTTGTGCTACTCTTTATAGGGGTTGTTACCAAGGTTGGTGTTAGCACTCATGATGATGGAAAGTAGCTTACTCAACTTTTCTGCATCAAAGTGCAAGTGAGGTAAGAAGGTAGATGCCATGTATGTAAGTAAACATTGTGTCCTAAGTAAATGTTGTATCTTATGATTTGGTTTGTGAACTTGGCTTGGAGATGGCATTTGCATAGGATTAAGGTCCATTGATCCTAATCTGTTGAATCTCCATAGCTTCCACTGGGTGTGAAATCCCATCATATGCGAGGAGTAAAGGATTTGCTACGAATTCTGGGTTTGAGAAAGGGTGGGGACCAAAAGCTCCAAAAGGGGGAGGTGTGATTTGAGAAATCGGGTCAAGTTGAAGGAACATTGGGATCTTGGTTGCCATTTTCAGTCATCAGAGTAGTCTTATGCATCAACTTCATGGAATTTGTCATTTGCAGTGGATTTTGTGATGTGATAGAATCAAGAAAGCATTTAGGGTGTAATGGGACATTTTCATGAGCCACTCAGACAAAGTTGCAGATGTTAAGTCCACCTAGAAAGTCAATTTTGCCAAGTTCACCAGTTCCATAGGTGGCAAACACACACCCTAGCAAACTCAAGGTTTGCTGTGGTAAATAGCTGTTTGCCTTGGCGAATGAGTGAAAACAATGCAAACTATTTCTCTGATGAAGCGGTGACTTCGTCTCTGTGTGGGCAGTAAGTGGGGTATGAAAAGTTTAAGCATTTCAAACTCTCTTTTGGCATTTGATCTTCCATTCTTGCTTGTTTGGGAGGTTATTGGGGAGCCTTAGGCTTCACGACCAGTCAGTTTTTTCTTGTTGGAGCATAGAGGGGTTGGAAAAGCTCATGGATAAACCTTTTTTAGTTCATATTTCCAGTTTGCATTGCACAAGAGCTGGTTGTTGAAGTTATTGATGCTGATTGCAAGTGTTGGGAGCTGGTGTAGATCATCTTTGGGCTCTGCATATTCACTTTGAAGCACTGTATCAAGTGTAAGTTCCTAAAAATTAGTTGCATGAGGAACTTTGACCGCTCTTCCTTGAGTTTTCTCCCTATTTTAGGGTTTCTTCAGCTGTAGCTTTTTGTTGCAGTTGTGTTATGCTTCTTCTTTCTTCCTTTAGCTCTGTTACATTTATTAATTTGTGTTGTGAACCTGATTGAACTGTAAAACATTGTGAGATTATCCATTGTTGATGGTTTAGTCAAGGTTGTTTCCAACATTTCGGCAAGAGGATCCATTGCTAGTGAACTTGTGTGAGGAATATCCTACTGGTTATTGATCAACCAATCAAATGAACACTTAATATAATGCATTTATACCATAGGAGCAGAGCATCTAATAAGGGTAGAGCTTGTTACTAACCCTAAATAATAAATAATATTTAATTATCGGTTGGTACAGACAAGGGGCTCAGCTTGTCAATATTATATGCATATATAGACACATCACACATGTAATGAATGGTGCAACCCATAACTCTTTTTGCACATGCTTCATACATAAATATAAGTTTATTTTCTGTGTTTCTGCTGCACTGTGATGGTGATAGGTGCCAATTCCCACATATAGCTGTCTGCACATGCAAAACAGCTTTACTGTGATGAATCTGGTATTCAGTCTATATTATATGACATGTGATTTGAACCAGCAACCTCTCATTTCAAACGGACATCAAGCTATACACAGTGTGCATAAGGTTTTCTAAAGAATAAACCACTTGCTTTTCTGTTAGCTTTGCTGCTCTTAATTCAAATTTTCACTTGTATTATGCTTAAACTCTTATTTTTGGGTTTGTAATTGGTTTATATAATCCTAAAGGTTCTACAAGTGCCAAACATGAGCCCAATTAGAATTTAATTCATAAGTACCAATGCCTGGGTTATCCAATCTTTTAACAGAATGCCACAGTATTCTAATGAATATTTAGGAACGTCCATCAAAAAGTTATGACAGTTAGATTCTAGAGTCACTCCTATAAACAACCATCTTTGTATGACATCTGGACACCTGAGGAAGTGTGTTATAGAATATTTAAGTTGCACACTATACTATTGCCAGTGTTACCTAAGTGGCTTTAAAATTCAGATTCTGGTTGGGTTATGTCCATGAAAAAGTTATGACAGTTAGAATTTAGAGTTACTCTACAAAATATCCATCTTTGTATGACATCTAGAAGAATTATTTACGTTACATCCTATACCATTGCTAGGATTATGGCAAGTGGTTTTAAAAATCAGATTCTATTTAGGTTGTGAGATAGGATAGGTACAGGCTTAATTATTCTTCAAGTTTTCATCTTTATTTTAAATTTTAGATGTTTTAAGTTATTCTCAGGGTTTAGTTTAATTTGTAAATGCATGAAACATAAAATGGGCACATATTGACTAGAATGCTTCGGCTTTTTTTTTCTTTTCGCAGTTATCCTATCTGATTACTACGATCTGCCTTTCAATGATGTCCTTGATTGGAAAAAGTTTGCACTTGTACTTAAGGAGCTTGATGTTTATAATCTTAAGGATATTCTCAAGTCCATCAGCATGGAGCAATTCACAGCATTGCATACTGGGTTGGTTGAGGTAATTGCATAGAACTCTAAACTAAAATATTGGTTAAGAAATTTGGTTTGTCTATTTTCATATTGGAGTATGAATCGGTGCAGAACATGCATGGTCTTCTACATCTTTGTGTCTGTTTTCATATTATAACATAAATATGCCATCACTAGTTATCATCTTAAGTGCAGCATAGAATGGAAATTAATCTTCTTTACTATTTGGTGAAATATTTTCCCCGTTCCATGCAAAATGGCCAAGTTCAATCATTCATTTTGAATTCCTTGCATTCTATAGAGTCATAGATAACAACCCATTTCTCTTTGACAATGCAACAATGCTGTTTATATTGATTTTAACATTTTGGTGGGTTCAAAGATTTATTTTGAATGGTTGGGATTGGGTTTGTTTAATCTAATATTAAAATTTATAGCATGTTTTTTGTAGTGATAGCACCAATAAAGCAACAAATCTTTGGCAATCTGAACGAGACATTCAACTACTACTTAGCTACAAAGTCAAATTCAAATCCAGTTCAACTAATCTAGAAACGTAGTTTTCAGTGATATGAAAGTGAAACAAAGTTAAGGCAATATCACATAACAGAACCTGTGGATTCTTGAGTTCCAATAATGAAATTCTGAATCTCTGTAAGCTTTAGGCCTAGAAAGCTGTCCTTGTCTGATATGAGTGCAACTTGTGATTTGCACTTCAATCTACAGGTTGACAAAGCAACTCTCTTTCTTCACATAGGGAGGTACTCTCTTTCTTCACACAGGGAGATACTGGTCTAGGCCACTTCAACTTCCTGAATCCAGTCCGTCCCAGTAGGGCTGATGAATTAATTTTGAATCATACAACTACTACTGAGGGCTTCCTAAAGATAAACACAGTTGGACTGAAGTAGTTGCAGCAACATGTCCCTCATATTTTTCTAGCTATCCAAAAGACAGTAGAGAGTTGCATATGCCATGCACCGATATTTAAAATCAAAAGTAACTCTTACATGCAATGTCAATACACAACCAAGTAAGATAATAGGTACATCATTTACAGAAGTCTCCAAAATTATCTTTTTCTTGTTTTTTTCCTATTTTATGTGGGATAAATGGTAGGGCATAGGTGTTGACATTGTTGCTCGAGTTAACTAGGTCAATTTGATTGTAGAATCTGGGACTTGAATAATTTTTCAAAGATCTTGCGATCACACATCTTTCTTGTAATTGTTTTGTCTTTATCATGTGAATAGACTTTCAGATTCATTTTGGTGTATCTTTTTAAAGGGCAAAAGCCAAAGTGTTTTGTTTAAGTCTCAGTTTTTTTGAGCATGGCTTTGCTAATCTAATTAGCTACTCAAGTGAAATGATTATCAACAGCAAGGTGGACATGATTTCTTGCCATTCTGGGATGCAATCAGGGATTCACAAATTGCTAAGAAAAATAAAAATTTCTAATATTATTCTGAAGTTACAACATGTAAGAGATATATTTTGATGGGAGCACATTCAGTGGAATCTAATGTACACAACAGATTGACATGCAACATTGCTTTATTTTCCTGGAACACATGTATGTAAGACGTGAAAATGTAACCTTCAGTACTTGGATTCAGGGACATAACTTTTAAAATCAGGAGAATGATATTGCACAATTGTCCTAGACATCCATCTTGAATTTCTTTCAGATACAGATACATTAAGGTAGAATGTTTTTCAAGTTTCTATACAATTTTTCTGTAGTTCTGAATCATATTTCGATTCCTTTGTATTTTCAATTTTTGGAATTTTGGAGAATTGTTTGCAGTTTGCACATAATTTCATTTTCTGTTATTGAATTTCCTCTCTCTCTCTAGCTAAGTCCTTTTGTCCCCCATTGTGTTCCAGTTTCCTGCATTTCTGTTCTCACACTTGCCTTTGAAGTCTTCCAATTACATGAGTTTTTTTCAGGTTTGACAGGTTTGAACTTATAACTGTTTCGGAGTCAATAATTGAGATTGTGGGTGTTTGAAAAAGTATCAAATGTGACGTCTTCTCAATGCCATGCAATATGTATATGTCATTTGCAGGCTACAATACCATACTCCCTAGGCTAGAAACTATGAAATAGTGATTGTTGGTCTCTTGTGTTAGTCTTTATTTGGAAAAAGCCTAATAGGTACATTTCCTAATGGAGTAATGTCTTATTTTACAGGTCCAAAAACACTTTGAGTGGCACTCACCTCCAATCAAATATGATGCATTCTATATGGTTATGTACGATCTTTGGTTGCGGCACTTCACTGTAAAGTACTGATGAGACCATATAATTAGTTTTGCTCAGTTCAAATATGGGCAGTTTTCCTGGTAGTTGATGCTAGAATGGCTTAATATAAGGGTTTCTAGGTTTTGTTATGCCTGTAAATATCTCATTAATGAGATATATGAAGAGCTGAGTAGTTTGACTGCTGTTTCATGAGATATAATTCAGTAGTCTTGTATCATTAAGAAACTTTCCAATGCCAGTTATCCCTTTAGGGGAGGAAGAATGTGCATGGAACAGTGTCTCTTATTTTGCAATCTCTTATCATGTGAATAGAGAATGGTGGCACTGACATTGATCTGTGAAATTCATTGTTGAAGTTCTAGAGTAGAATCAGCTTGGTATTCTTGATTATGCATATCTAACTTTACGGTACTTGCTTTCTTGTTCTTGTGGAGACGCTTTTAAGCATTGTAAGGAGTTGGAACTTAATTCAATGTTCTCTTTTTGAATATTGGCCTTTTAAAAGTACAATAATTTATATGTTAACCTTATTTTTTAGATTGAGTGAGATTGTTAAATGTTACCCCACTTCACTGAAAATGTTGTAGCATTTTGGAAAGGCTCATCAGATTTTGATTCAAGTTTCCAAGTATTCATCAAATACCTGTGCAATGCAATCATGGCTCTTACAGCGTTCCTTCTGCTTATGTTCTTTCTGTCTTCAAATTATTTTCTAGAGTATTGTTCACTCCCTTGTAAAAACCTTGTCTTCTTAGATTATGCTCTTAGCCTTGTCTTCTTTGCCTGAAGCCTTACCCATTTATGCTTTCTTGTCTCTGCCATTTTTATTGTAGGCTGACTTTCAACATTCTCTCTTAGGTTGTTTGTTATGGCAATGTATTGAGGCACCCAGAATGTAGATTCTAAGAAACATATGGGACCTTATTTCCCCCTTCTGCTGCACAATTCTGCTGAACTTGATCTGAATCCTTTTGTGTCTGAGCTTGTGGTTTGGCTTGCTTTTTCCCTTATGCCTCCGCCGCCCCGCCCGCCCTCACTTTCTTTCATATTAGGGATTAGCTAAAGCATAGGAAGACTATTGCCCAGCAACATATTGTTTTAGTCCAATAATCTTTGACAAAGTCTAAAACACCTAAAACATCTTATGCCCTTTGCTGGTTAACTAGAAGCCAAGGTCGCATTCAGAATGCCTATTGCCACCAGAGGCACACAAAGAGTCCAAATAACTCAATCCCATGAACACTGCATTGACAAGAATTTTTTATAGACAAATCTTATATAGAAGCCTCATTGACGACTGGTGAGAAAATGACAAGAGACTTAAGATGGCCAACCCCAAGATGACCCTCAACTTAAATGGCAAGAAAACCAGTTGTGATGAGCCCTGCTGGCTCTCAACCCAAACCCCAATATTTCTTAAGTCTTTTAGTGTTATTTAGTGTTTTTTTAGAGAAAGTTTGATAGACAGAAGAGAAGGGGCGCATAGCATAAATGCATATAAAATGTAAATTTGAGTTATTTCAGGCGAATTGACAATATAGAAGATAATAAATATGCTCAACAATGGATTTAGAACTCATAAACATACCCGGAAGTGTCCAGATTATTTATTTAAGAAAGTAGTCCAGTTTGCCAGCCAAGATGGTGAAAAACTGACCAAATCTGGTGTAGAAAGCTACAGAATGCAAAATCCAGCCTGAAAACGGTGGCAGATGAAGAGTACAAGCCAAACGCCTAAAATGATGAAGAGAAACCCTCAGAAAAGAAGGCGTTTCTCCAAGAAATGCCCAAACGCCCTTGCACAAGAGCCACGCACTTCACTGCAAACAACCTGAATTCTCACTTAGAAGGTACGGCCAAGAAGTATGATGTCTGCCAGATGAAATGAAGGCGCCATCTCCCAAAACCCTCTGAAACTGATAAAGAAATCCAATAGGAAACACAGCTCAAGCCCAATAGAACCTCTGTATGAAGCTCTCACAAACTGCACAAATTCAGCTGATCTCTCACAGCCTCAAAAGTGCTCAACACTGAAGAGTTATCGTTCTTCAATGGAAAAATTGTTCAAACCCTGATCACAGGAGAATGCACAGGAAATAGCACAAGGCAAAGTCGAAATTGTCAAAAGGTGAGTTTCTCATTGCCAGAAATGCCCTTTTATGCAAAGGCACGAATCCCAAGAAAGATACGCCACTTTTGGATATTAAAATCTTTTAAATAATATTTAATTCATTTCAATAGTATATGAATTAAATACTTGGGCGCACTTTATTCATTTAAGTGATTTAAAATATTAAATCACTTTTAGAGAATATTTAAGTGATTTAAAAATATAAAGTCAATTTGACTTTATAATTAAATATTAAATCAATTAATATTTAAATCACTTAAAAACCCATAACTCACTCAAAACACCATATAATCCTTGCCGTCGGTAAACTCCTGCATTGCCAGCACTTTGCTGTGAACAGATCAGGCTCACAGCGAGCGATCAAACCCTCGAAAACCCCGACCCTCCTAACCAATCCAAGCCCACAAAGGGTCAATAAATGGGCTAACACTCGCAAACAAGATCACTTGGAAAGGGGACATTACATAGGGTTTCAAATAATCTGTTTTAACTTGCTTCTAGCCTAGTTTCTCCTGGAAAATAGATAATTGCTGAAACCTGGGTATTGTTTGCTTTCTATGATGCTATGTGGCAAAATGATGGATAATAAGTTGGCCTCCTTCCACCTAGCGGATGTGAAGTCATGGTTGTGGGCCTTTTGAACTTAGGTGTTGACCCTAATGCGCTTAGCCTGTTCAAGAATAAGGACAACTCCAGCGTCAGCTTCAATACTATGCAAATCCTTGTTCTATATTGGGCTCAAGGCATGTGCCAGGTTAAAGCCCAAACCCAATCACATGAACACGCTACAGCTCATAGTCTAGCTTCAGCCTTATCCCTAAACAATGGGCAAGGCCAAGCCTAAGCCAAAGTCCAAAACCATCTCCAGAAATGCTGCTTGTCAGCATGCTTTAATGTTGTTGATCCCACATGCATGTGTTATTTTGTGTGGGAAATGGGGCCATTGTAGTAGGTACTGTATTTTCTGAAAAAGGCTATAATAGAATTAGAAACAAACAATGAGAAAATCAGCATTTATGTTTATTCCTAAAACTATAGATTAATGTTGACCCACAAATTAACATATCTTGTGCTCATGGTGACACTCAATGGTTAGAGGAAAGGGAGTTGGCTTGGGCCCAAAATTTAAATTTGAATTTGAAATTTTTGGGTTAATTCCTATGGTCATGGATTGGCCAAAGTAGACAAATAGATAAATTAAAGAGCAAGATTGGTCCTTGGAGTTGTGCAAAAATAGGATTATGTTTGCTTTAAGTTATTTGCCAAGTTTTTTTGTGTAGAAACATGCCACTTGTACGTTAGCCATTACATTAGTAAAACTTAGTCAATTCGAGTCCATAACAAAAGCGAAAAGTGCAAGGTATGCAAACACCTATGAGGATTAAAAGTGAAATGTTTTGCATTGCAAAAACATGCATGACTCATAAATGAAGCATAAGAAATCATACCATAAAGCTTCTCATTGTTGTGAGCATAATTATTCTTATAGTATTTTCTTCTCCTTGGATATGCCTCTATCCTAAGTGTGATATGACAACTATTTAATTAATTTACTTAGGATATTAGGAATAATTAAATTTCCTTATCTAAGTGACTAATAATGATGTGTTCACCTTGACTTAGGTACACAATTGCCACCACTACCTCATGGACTCTTGATTGATGGTAGTTAAGTCCCACCTTTGTGTAATAAATGCAGCTTTTGTCTTAGATTGAGTTGACTCACCTCTTGATTGAGAGTTAACTCATACCTCTTGAACATACCATCACCTTGATTCATACATAGGAAAAGGCTTATATATTTGTATGTTAACTTTTTTAACTAATACTCTAGAATATTGAAATGGATTTTTATTCTAATCATTTGGATTTGTGATAGGTAGGGGAGAGGAACCAAAACATGTGTGGGGGCCATAACGTAGGATAGGATGTGCGCTCATTGGGGCCCTCACATATGTGCCGGTCCTCCACAACTTGCAAAAAAACACTTGCATAAATATGTACAATGAGATCAAACACAAATCATATATTAAATGCACATGTAACAATATATATTTGTCAATAAAACAAGTACACGCTGACAACTAAACATGATGAAGTGTATCCAACTTGTATTTGACAAAACACTGTAGCAATCCAACTTGGAAACAAAATAGCCAAAACATAAAAGTTTGCACGCTTCCCCATAAACATTCAAACCCAACTATCACACCAATCTAGGCATCACTTACACATTAATCACAACTACACAATATAAACAAGGTGCCAAGTGAACACAATTCAAACCCATCTGACCCATCTTTGACTGAAATGCAAACCCATTACAACCATGTTTCCCACCATAGCATAACCAAACCAACACGCAAATGCATCTGCCTGTCTCTTCAACCATGAGACCTACAACACATATCAACATGAGTTTGTCCCATCTTGCCAAGTAGGGTGTGCATGTATTGGCGCCGAACTCAAATATCCCACCTACATCCATTTTTATGAGCTATAAGGCCACTATTATTCAAAAAAAGTTATGGAAACAATTACAAACAATCCACCAAACCAATCAACTCAAGAATTAATGGCCAAAATCAATCAAATCTGGAAATTCATATCAACCAGAATTCAAATTCAAAATAGTTCAACAATTTAATTGGCCACACCAAACAAGCATCAACCAGATTCAAATAATTCCCAATTCAAATAGTCATGAAAACCTTCAAGTATTCACTTATTCTGCAATGAGCAACATAAGAAAAGGAGTGACAAGCACATAATTGACCAACTTAATAGCAAGGGGAGGCAACAACTCATATTCTAGTGCACCAACATCCATATTGTTCTAGGTATTCCTCTGAGAGTTTTCCATTCACGACCTTAATGTTATTCTTCATTACAACCATTATTTTTTTCCATTCAAAAGCTTTATATTGATCTTCACTACAACCATTACAGTCAAAGGTTTTTATTTATGTTTCCCTAGGGTTTATATTGCAAATATTATAGTCATAGGTTAGCATTTGTGTTTCCCTAGGGTTTATATTACAAATATTACAGTCATAGGTTAGCATATGTGTTCCCTAGGGTTTATATTACAAATATTACAGTCATAGTTTACCATATAAAGCTTTCCCTAGGGTTTATATTGCAAATATTACAGTCATATGTTAGCATATGTCTTCCCTAGGGTTTATATTGTAAATATTATAGTCATAGTTTTACCATTTCTGTTTCCCAAAGGTTTATATTGCAAATATTATAGTCATAGTTTACCATTTTTTTCCCTAGGGTTTATATTACAAATATTACAGTCATAGT
>VDFB02291921.1:0-28548 GCA_007258455.2 Sequoia sempervirens
TGGTGTTGGATTCACAATTACAATGATAGTCGATGATACCTTATTATTGATGTTTATGTTTATGCCATGCTTAGTAGATCAATCTAATTGATTGTGTGGATTATTCTTGCTATGGGCATCATGTGATTATCTAATGATTGTTTTTACCTTGTTAGCATCTGATTATTGTGTATTGATGTATTTTGGTGAAGGGGAAACAGTGTCACATCCTTGCTTGTGAGTGCCCTACGATGTTGCGACTTTCCTCTCACAGTGTGTTTGACTGTATGACTATGTACATGCTCAACTGTATGGTTTGTTGTAGGTTACAGGTACTAGGCATTGACTCCACCTAAATTGTTAGGTTTGAGCATGCCTTAAACCCAATGGAAATCATTGATGGAGATAGCATTTGGTCCCTATTTAGCCATCATCCTTGATGAGGATGAGTATCCGATTGTAATACCCTATCTGTGTGGTCAGTTGAAGTTGGTATGTCGATGTTGTTGTTGTATTGCCTTTCATGTTGTTGTGAGGTCAGGTACTACTTAGTATTCTATCCATTTGATAAATTAGGTTGACTAGTGTTTTGATTGATTATTATATTAAATTAAAGATTATTGAAGCTAAAAAGGGCAATTTTTTTATAATTAGAATAGATGCTTTTATATAATTATGGTTTTGATGAATAAAATATTATTAATGCTTGTATTAAATTTAAATAAATTAAAAATATGATTTAATAAAGAAATATAAAATAAATATATTAAACTATGGTGAAGTGTAAACAAAATTAAAATGAAAGATATAAAGTTAATAAATTAAATATTTTTAAAAGTTGATTTATTATGCGTAGATAAATAAAGATATGTTTATTAATGAAGATATCGAAGAGTGGTAGTAATCAACATTGGGAAAAATAAAATAAACTAATTTAAAGAAAGGAGTTGATGCAACAACGGATATGGTGGAGTGGTTATTAAATTGGTTAGTTTACTAAAGAAAGGGACTTTTGCATATTTTTCAGAAAAAACTAATCTTGTTTATCTCTCCCATGAATGATGTTTGGTTCTTGGTGGTTTCTTCTGGTTTTGGCGATTTTGGAATTGGGTCTTCTGCAAAGTTGTTGATATTTAGAAGTGTGTTGAAGCTGCAAGCAGAGAGTGGTGAGCTAGGCATCAATCTTCACCTCGACCAAATGATTTGAATCAGGTTCCATTCCTTGTGAATACTTTCTCTGTTTTTGGAACAAAAGCTTGATTGCTCATATTGTCTTGAAATAAACCATTTCTTGTTTAATTAATTTGTAAATGGAAACAATAAGAAAGTTTTTCCCTCTTTCTGAAAATCATTTTAAGCTTGCTCTACAACCATTGTTTTCCTTGAGCTAGCAAACATTCTCACCTATCATTTGTATTTTCTTGAAAGTTTCTAAGGCCTTACTCATTAAATTGTATGGTGCATAATTTGCAAACCTAAGCAGCCTCAAAACCATAGTTTTTGGGGAATTTTGTTTAATTCACTTCTCCTTTTGCTTACATAATTTGTTTGCATTTCATGAGCCTCTTTATTTTCTATCATTGGCACACTCTATTTTCCTATTCTCTTTGCAAAAAAAATTATCTTGAGGTCTGTTTATAGTGCCTAGTTCTTGTTCGTTTATTTGAAAGAAAGAAGATGAATCAAGTTAGGGCCAACGCCCCTCTCTGCTTCCCTTTGGAATTTATATTGTCCTTGTGTTTGGTGAATACGGTGTTAAAAGGGCTAAATATCTCCTATGTCAATTTTATTTTGGCGGATTTAACTAGTGGTTACTTCTTAGAAGTGGTAGTCGATTCCCTGAAACGAATTCCATTATGGCCTGGTGATTTCATTTAGTTTCGTACCCAATTGTTAGTAATTTTTGTTACATGTTCAAAGTTGGTAATCGATGTATTTGAATCTGATGTCCCTACGTTCTTTCTTCCTTAGGATGGTTATATTGTTGTATACTTGGACTGTGAATTTCTATTCTTTACCTACATCGTTTACTTGTGTCTTGGCGTCGGTTTTGGGCTAGGCATTGTGCCAACTAGCCATGGCCGACAGGCCAAATCTCATCCTTCCTCTTACTAATCAGCAACCATGTAGAGTCTTAGGGTTGGAAAATTTGCATTCGTTAATCTTTGAAAGTGATATTTGATATTGATGATAGTGTATTATTCAATGGTATTTTCCTTGTTCAACAAACAATATTGTGATTATTTCATTCGATGATTAACCTGATGGGTGACCGAGTGATAAAAAATATATGTGGGTTTCGATGAATAGATGTTTTGCTTGGTATTCAACTAAATACCATTCAATGTAAATGTAATATGTTGATACTTGATTCGATGCTGATGTAATACGTTATCCTTCAAAATATGTATATATATATATGTTTGTTTAGATATATAACCATTTATGTAGGTTTATATCTATAGAAACATGTGGTCACAATATAACTTGTATTTTAGAAACTGAATTCTACTTATGGGATATACATATATATATGTGTATATATATATATATAAAAACATAAATATATACAAAAATATGTATATATATATATATATATATGTATGCATGTATGTGTCTTGTGTTTATGGTATAAGAATATTGTTTCCCGTGAGAATTATTTGATTACATGAGTTAAGTAAATTGGATAATTAAATAGAAGAAATTTATTTACACATAATTGGGAAATGAAGGAAATTATTTAAATAAATGGGTAAGGTGTTCATTTTGTTGATGAGTTGTATTGTATAATGAGTTCATATTTTGGAATTGAGGATTTTGTTTCTTTAATAATGATTTTATAGCTAATTATAAATATTCCATGTCAATTAGTTTTGTGAGCCAAAGTGATTATGGAACAATGTGATTTTGTGGTTATTGTGGGTTTGGTTTCTTGTATGATGTGTCACTTGGGTGTTGGATAATGGAGTAAATGTAGGTCATTGTTCTTTTGGGAGTCTTCAAGAGGCATGGGAAATTGGTTGAATTGTTATGTTTGAGCCTTGATTTGGTTGATGTGATTTTTGCGATGTGTTGTTGAGGGTCTTTAACCATGAAACACTTGTTATTACAGTTGTGTTTGAGAGCGAGATGGTCTATGCCTTGCTCGGGATATGTATTTTGTGGTTTACAATTCTTGTGCATGATGGCTTTACTCTGTTGATTTAATTGGGTCTCCTAGCTGCTAGTAGGGGGAGTGGCTCTCAATGGGGGCTGATGCACAAAGTGGCACTAGGATAACCCATGTGGGAGTTTCTTAACTCAGTGATAATTTAAAATGAATTAGGGGGTTGGGTAGTTTACACATTAATCAAGATAAGTGAATGTCTCACCCATGCCTATAGTGCTCGTTTAGGATAAGGATGGGTTAGGAAGGCCAGGTTGGAAATACCAACTTCCTTGTCCTCATGAAAGGAAAATTGGTTCCACATGTGTCACCCTATGGGGTCGGCACCTAGTGAGAGGCTATCAGGATAACCATAGATGGGGGCTAGCGTCTAGTGAGAGACTATCAGGATAACCCATACCAAGACCATACGATGACACTCTTCCCTTTGCAAACTAGTATTCCTTTGTTTTTTCTCTCCCCTTGATGTGTGATGTCCTCTAGAAGCAATGTATGTTCTTTTGTGATGTTATTGTATTTATAGTGTCAGTTGCTCTCTATTTATCCTTGTTATGTCAGTTTGTGGTTGCCTAGTTGTTGTTGTTGTTGTGGGACTAGGTGTTATCTCCTAGCATAGGGGGTGGACTTTTGGGTTCCACATGGTTGGGTGGAATGTGCCTTGTACTCCAGTGGGTTCCCCTACAGTTGTTTGTGTACGTGGAGGCTTCTTTTGGTGGTCTGGACTTCTGTACTTGTCCCAGCTCAAGTGGATTATATTTCATGTCCTTGTATTAAACTGTAATCAGTTGCATCATACATTGTACTCAGATGTATACTCTTCACTATTGATCTCAGGGAAAGCACTATTGTAATGATGTAATGTTTTAATTAATTGTTGAAATTTGTCTCTCTTAATGGATAATGTAAATGTTGTATCTTGCATATGTTAGTTAATTGTAATGATCATGAATGTTGATATATTGTTAATATGATATAGATGATTCTTATTGGTAGATCATTTGATGTGATGGATTTAATGTAATCCTTAATGATGTTGTTTATGACATTATAATTTGGAGATGTATGTCTTGATTCTTCTAAGTAATGCAATCATTGAACCTTAGAGGGCATTGACTTGGACTGAGAGGTACCCAAGATTTGATATCTTGAGGAGTAACTTCCAAGATTTAGGTATCTTGAGGAGTCACTTCTAAGATATCATATCTTGAGGATCTTCTTAGTGCGTCATGATACCTGAATGTGGATCGAGATGGTGGATTGCAGTCTTGTTGAAGTTTTGAGTTCTTGGGTGTAGCTCCTTGGTAGATGGTCCAATATTCAAATTCAACTAACATGGCTTAATGTTTATGTATGTTTAGATACATTTAACAATTCTTGTTATTTCTCTTCAAAAATTTAAAAAAATTGTTCAATTTCTTGGTGTTGTAGCGTGTTGTCCTCTAGGGTTCTTTGGCAAGGCGTTATAGCCAAACCATTTCCTCGAACTAATGCTAAAACCATTACTAAATCTAGCGATCTTCTTGGAAACTACTAAAGATCAATCGAAATAATTAATCTGGAAAATGAAAGGGCATTGGGCAAAAAAACTGATCACCAACGGTTGTCAAATAACCTTTCACACAATCAAATAATTAATGAATCTTTAAGAGAACACCATATGATAGCACATGTATACTGCTAACTAAGGATGTGATTTAATGCTAGTTTCAAATTAGCCATTAATTCAAACCAAGTTATCATCCCACCAAATCTAAGAGAAAAAATGACAATGTCCAACCAGCCTTCTATAAAACCAACCAACACCACCACACTTTGTCATTCAAAAGCATCCAATATGCCAAGCACTCAGAGTGATGGTGTTTCTACAAATGATTTCATTGTTCTGGAGGAGATTGAATGTAGTCCATTATTCAGGCATCTGTTGGATCAACTAAAGGAAGTCTTTATGATATAGAGTGAGGTGGAAGAAGAGGTGCTTTGCAGTATTCTAGGTGAAGCATTTTTTAGCCAGGCACATGTACACAATACTATCATGTTAGAGAGTTTCATGTACACATTCATCAAAACCTTTGGTCACCATGACTGGGGTGTAAGAGTGTTAGAACATCTAGTGAGGCCTGAATTTCATCATCGTGTTAATGTAGCTATCGCTGGGCTCAGTCACTATCCTTGGAGTGGACTGGTGGGCAACGCCATTTGTATAGTGTCAGCTCTTCAGAACGATACTGTGGAGGAAGTGGTTGCTCTTCTTCATGCGGGAATCGCGAGGAATGATATGGGGCTCTTTGCCTTTTGTTATCGATATCTACTTGGTAATCGAATCAACTAATTGTTTAGTGTCGATGTGATGTACACACACACACACACATATATATATATATAAATAAAATATCTTTTGTTATCTTTGTGTTACTGTATGTGTGGCTTTGTTTATTTTTGTTCATATCAAATTTGGTTTTCTTTAGGTAATGCACTGATTTTGTAAATCAATATTCACTGCTTCTTCCATTAATTAACTAAAATCGCTCTCAGGCGGGAAGACGGGTGATTCATTGAACTTGATGAAACACCACTCAAGTTTTAAAGACTCCAAGAAATGCCACCCATAAACATAACTTGTAGTATAAGCTATTAGATGACCTCTAACAAATGGTAATTATCACATGGTTCACTATACACAGAAGCTTTTCCCTTCAACAAAGTTATAGGTTAAGGTAAATTCATAAAACACTACCTAGACCTAGGGAATAACAACAAAAATGGTGAGGCGTACAATTAGCTAAACTGGTGAAAATCCTGCTTGGGTTAGAAACAGGCAATAAACCCCCGCCTAATGTAATATTTCAACATAAGGCATAATAAAGAAGGACAAAGAATTGAATTTGAGGTAACACTTCAAAAACACTCAAAAGTAATTCATAGTAGGAATCCTTCCATACCATAGCTCATAAGGAGTCTTTGCATAGCTAGCTTTAGCTTGAACTATGTTAAGTATGTAAACAAAAGTATGAATAGCTTCTCTCTAGTAGAGTTCTAGTAGATTTGACTCTTTCATCATAGTCCTAGCAACTTCTTCAACAATTTTATTTTTCCTTTCAACAACTCCATTCTTTTGAGGATTTATAGGGGCAAACAAATTCCTCTTTATTCCATGAACTTCACAAAACATGTTAAACTCATTGGAGGTGAATTCACCACCTCTGTCAGACCTCAAACATTTAATTTTCAAATCCATTTCATTCTCAACCATAGTTTTAAATTCCTTTAATTTATCTAATGCATCATATTTCTCTCTAAGAAAATTAACCCATGTCATTCTAGAGTAATCATCAATCAAAAGCATAAAGTACCTATCACCTTGTAGACTTCTCACCCTTGTAGGACCACAAAGATTTGTATGAACTAATTCTAGTAGTATGGTAGTAGATTGTTCCTTTCCTTTAAAGCTACTCCTTGTTTGTTTTCCAAATTGACAACTCTCACAAACAACATCGATAGGTTTTGTGATTCTTGGTAGATCTCTCACTGCATGAACTAAAGTAATTCTTTCCAAATTATCAAAGTTCATGTGACACATCCTCCGGTGCTAAAACCAACTATCACTAATCTGAGACATAAAGAAATGTCCATCAACACCCTTGAGCTAATAGATGTTTCTATTTGTTCTCTTAGCAGCAGCAATCACAATTCTAGACCTTTTTCTAATCTCACATGCTTCATCCGTAAACACAAGATTATATCCTTTTCTACACATTTTTCCAACACTCAAAAAATTATGCCTTAAACCCTTAAGATAGTAAACATTGAAAGTATTATGCTTTCCATCAAAATTGATTGAATCTATTCCACAAATCTTATCTCTTAAATCATCTCCAAATTTAACTAATCCTCCATCATACTTGATAGGTCTAGATAATAGCTTATTTTTTGTTGTTTTATTCATATCTTGAGATACTTTTAGATAAACTTTTTAGAAAAAAACTCCTACATTATATTATCCTTTCATATCCATTATGCAGACTTAAACTTAAAATATGATGATGGAATTATGATTATAATATATTAGTATTGAATGATTTTTATGAAGATATGTATGGAATGTTGATGGAATACTATGATTTAATTATGATAGTTATCTTTGTGTACATGTCTTATGGAACTAACTTGTTTGCAACTAAAGAGTAATCATGGTGCGCAACAGTTGTGGGATGAACCCTTAGCAAAAGGAACGTTGGACAGTGAGGTAGGGGAGCTCTAGATTAGACTAAACGTGATAATTGTTGATTAAAGGCACTCAATGAAAGTTGAACATGGTGTTATTATAACCAGTTAATAAATGTTGAAGAAGAGGTCTCCTTCTCTTATGGTATTTTGACAATTGTTTGTGTGTTTACATGCAATTTTATTGTTATGGAGTCTTAATCCTATTAGGATTCTTTTCCTTTTTTAGTTATAAGTTGAATAAGTCAGTCTTACCTCTATGCTCTAAATATCTGGGAGTGTAGTTAATGATTTTAGTTAGTTGTTGCTTCGAATAATATTCCCTTAGCTTGTATATAGTTGTTGATTGAATATGTTGAGTAGTTGGTTTTTTCAGTTTTATGTTATCAGTTACTTTTCAGTTCTCAAAACATGAAATATTCAAAATGATTGAATACAATCTATGAAAGATCTTGTGTAATCTCTCATGAATTTGCAATGAATGGAGTTAATCTTATGGAATGCATAGAATCTATTAGTTAGATTTGGGTTCGGTTAAAGTGGGAACAATTACTTGAGCAGGGCACTCAAGGTATTGTTTTTCACTTCACTTTCTAGTAATTTATTTCTATTTAATAGTTGTTGCTAGCTTATCATCGTTTCATGAATCATATGCAAGTTAATTAGAATTTCATATCTTGCTTATTATTAATGAATGCTTAGAAAAATATGCATGTAATGGTTAACCACTAGTACTTCGGAGGATAGTTCAGTTGAGTCATTAGTTTATATTAGTTTTCAGTTGGTACAGTTAAGTTTTATTAGTAGCAATTTAATTACAGTCTACATTGTAAGTACCCGTAGCCACTAGTTTTGGTTATTTCTTTTACTGTTTTGCAATTTTGTGAGTTTCCAGCAAGTAGAATAACTTAAGTGAGGTAGCTTAAGTAGTTTTGATTCTTTGAAGGCATATATAATGCTACACCATCATAAGTTTACAAGCCTTGGGTTGACAATTTAATGTAGTATTGAGCAATGTGCAGAGGAATTTTCAGTCAGTTAAACCTCTAAATTGAGTAGGTTCTACCAAGTTTACAATACATTAGCTTAGAATCTACAATACTTTTCAAGTTTAACAAATTTACTTGTATCTCCAGTCATGCAATTAGAGCAACCACTATCAACAACCTAGTAATTCTTATCCTCTAACATGAAAAGCAGATACCAAAGCACCTTCAACCTTATCCTTCATCTCTAGAGCACTTTCCTTCACACAAATTTTAGGGTTAGCAGGACCAGATTCTTCTTTTATAGCCAAAAACAAACATTCATTATCATCAAAATCTCCATAATTAGATTCATCATCATAAATTTAAGCATCTTCTCTCACATAGTAAGCTTTCTTAATCATTTTTCCTTTTTTTTTTGTTCTTATTGTTTATAGCTCTTTTCAGACATCTTGAAGCATAATGACCTATACCACCATAGCTAAAACATTTGAAGGGTAATTTACCTTTGTACTTACCGATGCCCTTTTTCATCTTCCTCACAAAGTTAGCTTCCAAATCATCAAGATCTTCTCCATCTAAATCTTCAACCTTCTCTGATTTACCAACCTTGAAAGTAGTCTCTACTTTTGTACCATTCTTCAAACCAAGTTTTCTCATTTCAAATGCAGTTAGTGTACCAATCAACTGATCTCTAGAATAGTTGTCAAAATCTGCAATTTCCTCAATAATAAATACCTTTTCACTATAACAATCAGGAAGAGATTTAATAACTTTCTTGACTAATTTAGATTCTTTAATTTCCACACAAAGCCTCTCATAGCACTTACCAACTCATCAACTCTCTGTATGTAGCCTTTAATTGTTTCTTCCTCAGACATTTGCATCATTTAAATTTGTTCTTTTAGGTTCTACAACCTCGCTTGTTTGACCTTAGGATATCCTTCATAAATGCTTTCTAGCTTATCCCAAACCTCTTTAGCATTCGTCAAACTCATGACTTTTACTAATTCAGTATTTGAAAGACTATTCGCAATAATAAATCTTGCCTTAGCATTGATCTCATGTGCCTTGATCTCTACACTTGTACTTGGACCGTTTGGAGGAGGAGTGGATGTAGTCTGATAATCCTTTTCAATTAGATATCCTTGAGCAACTAGATATCCTTCCATCTTTGTCTTCCATAATGCATAGTTTGTGCCATCAAATCTAGGACATTCCAAAGTAACCTTGTTCACCATCCGGGATCTACCTTAAGAGGTTAAGATCTTCTCCAAGGAACTGAGCTCTGATACCAATTGTTGGAATGAAAAAGACAACTGAGAGGGGGGGTGAATCAGTTGTAGCAAATTAAACCTTCAAAAGCCTCAACAATAATTAGATCCACAAGCATTCATTAAACCTTTACTCTGTTAGTATGAATAAACATGAAATGCAAATAACGTAAACTAAAATCACAACACCATACATAAGAGAACACCAGATTTACATGGAAAACCCAATGAGGGAAAAACCACGGTGAGGATTAGCTCACAATATAAGTAATTGCAAAACCAGTTCAAAAGGGCTCACTGCCAAAATAGGACACACTATCCAAAAGGCTCACAGCTAGGGCTCGCTGCCATAGAAAGAAATACAAGAACATTGAAGAGAAATGCTTCACACATAATACTTTTCAATGCAACAAGGAATCCACAACAATTGCAAGCACACTTTCACAATCTTGCATGAATGATTTTGGATGCCTTCATCTAGAACATATCCATCCAATACAATTGAATTCTGCAAGTTTTCATCAACTTTAATATTTGCACTTTTAATTATCTTTCTTAGCCTTTTGTAACATTTGTAAGCTTTGTTTCTAATAGAATATCCAAGGAAGATACCTTCATTATACCATGCATCAAACTTTCCTAAGTTTTCTTCTTCTCTTTTCATACAACATTTTCTTCCAAGCACTCAAAAGTACTTCACAGTAGGAATCCTTCCATACCATAGCTCATAGGGAGTCTTTGTGCAGTTAGCTTTAGCTTGAACTTTGTTAAGTATGTAAACAACAGTATGAATAACTTCTCTCTAGTAGAATTTTGGTAGATTTTACTCTTTCATCATAGTCCTAGCAACTTCTTCAACAATTCTATTTTTCCTTTCAACAACTCCATTTTGTCGAGGAGTTCTAGGGGAAAACAAATGCCTCTTTATTCCATGAACATCACAAAACATGTTAAACTCATTGGAGGTGAATTCACCACCTCTGTCAAACCTCAAACATTTAATTTTCAAATCCATTTCATTCTCAATCATAGCTTTAAATTCCTTTAATTTATCTAATGCATCAGATTTCTCTCTAAGAAAAGTAACCCATGTCATTCTAGAGTAATCATCAATCAAAAGCATAAAGTACCTATCACCTTGTAGACTTCTCACCCTTGTAGGACCACAAAGATCTATATGAACTAATTCCAGTAGTCTAGTAGTAGATTGTTCATTTCCTTTAAAGCTACTACTTGTTTGTTTTCCAAATTGACAACTCTCACAAACAACATTGATAGGTTTTGTGATTCTTGGTAGATCTCTCAATGCATGAACTAAAGTAATTCTTTCCAAATTATCAAAGTTCATGTGACACATCCTCTGGTTCCATAACCAACTATCACTAATATGAGACATAAAGTAATGTACATCAGCACCATTGAGTTGATAGATGTTTCCATCTGTTCTCTTACCAACAACAATCACAGTTTTGGATCACTCTCACCAAGAGAAATGTTACATAGAGAATACTTCTCAGTGCAACAAGGAATCCACAACAATTGTAGGCGCACTCTCACAATAATACCACACTTATTTATATCAACCTCAACCTCAAAAACCTTCTCCAATGTTGACAACTAGTCGTTATACATACAAATTCAAAAAAGGTCAGAACCTAAACATTCCTGCAGTGGATAGTATGTATCGCGATGTCAGTCACACACCAATAGTGCAAATAAATCCTCACAGACAAACCGTAGGAACCTATCTTTACTTGAAAGATTGCATCGGGATAAACCTAAATCTTAGGCTCACTCAGCTTAATCCCAAGGCTTGTTTATGTCGGGTCTTGACCATACTAGGTTCGTGTTAGGGTTCATTGTGATAATGTTGTTAATCACGAGGTGTAAACAATTTTTTGGATATCTATAAGGAATCATAGGGATAGGTAAAGATAATATCGATTTGGACATTCAACAATTTCATGAAATTAACAGATTTGCAACAAAATTTCATGAATTCAAAAATAACTTGCTTTCACTTAAGTAAATTTAGCTTTAAGCATTCAACAATATAATGGAATCAAAATATTTGCAATAAAATTTTTATTCATTCATTTCTTTTTTTGGAACATTTTTTGTAATTTGAACATCTATTCTAATAAAGCATCAAAAGTACTAAAAAAGTAAAGTTTCTCCTAGGTATTATCCACACATGCCTCAAGAATTAACCAAATCAAAGCAAACCATTCCATACATCACCAAATTGCTTCACAGCTAGGCACAAAATGATGTGAGCATTTAAAGAGAGGGAGATTATTTGATACCAAATAGGTTTTGTATGCACCCTTAAATGATGCAACACGCAATCTTGTCTAACAAGAACAAAAAATTAGCTACGTAAGATTTCATATTAGGAGATAGCTTTTAAATTAGCTCTAATATTTATTAGCTTCTATGTGCATACAAGTTTTTAATCTGGAATGGAACATAAAACAAGAAAAAGAACAAAATTTAAAGAATTTTTGGTTCTCTGACATCCACAAATTCTGAACTTAACTTAAAATGAAACATCTCTCGACCTTTTATAAGAACAAGACACTTGGGAGATTAGACAAATACATGAGAGGGAATCCAAGGGACGAATCACAAGGCATGTGGAATATGACAACTGGCAAGAGAATTGATGACGAAATCAACAGAGGTCAGCCTTTATTAGCATGTTAATATCCTTCGGGATCTTCATCTTTAAATAATCAAGGTTCCATCTTGGAACCAAAAAAACCCGCCCAAAGAAATGTAGAAACTTCCCATACATTAAGAATGATTCATTGAACCTCATGTTCCTACATTCAGGTTCAAACTTGGATGGAACATTCACGGAAGTGAATCACCCCAGGGATGTGCACACTCTTTCATCACATGCGCAATACCAAGGTTCTCGATTTCCCCATACCCAGTGCTTCTTTGCAATGATTTTTTTTCTCGCATGAGCTTTCAGAGCATACTACCGAACATGGTAACACCATCATATTTTCCTGCAACCCAAATTTTTTTGACCGTCCATACCCGAATGTTACATCACAATTTGTTCCTCCTGCAAGTACAAATTCCACACATTAAATCCCTTTTAAAAACATTCATAAAACTCTCATGAAAACAAAACCATCTTTAATATCATTATTTCAAACAAATCATAATTATCATGCTTTAAAATACATCCTCGCGTAATTATTCCTTTTAGGTGGGTTACCAGACCTCTCAAACTTCTCTAGAAAACTTAACATTATTACCCAATACCTGTCAACTTCAACCTTTTACCATAATAGACTTTCCTCGATTGTGGATTTTATCGGAACCTTCAAATTTCCCAGACCATTACTCTTGGACCAAAACACTTTACCAAAACCTTGTTTTAATAGTTTAACACTTCTGGCCTTTCGCTACCCGGTACCCAATACCTAATAGACTTGAATCACGAAATACTCTAAGAATTTATTTTCAACTTTAAATTCTAGTGATCCTTTTTTTTTTTCTAACTAACACCTGCCATAAGCATTAGTTTTCTCTTGGGTCCCCAAGTCTTGCAATCTTGGGGCATGTTGTGAGACCACACAATAGATAGAAATGAAGGAGACCTACATAAATCCTTAATTAGGACCCAAATAGATCCCAACACACCTCAACACGCTTTCATAAGCTCACATGTAGTGTTAAACACAAGGTCAGCCACTACCTATTTTAAACACCATGATCATTAGGTACATGCTTCCTTAAATCAATCCAAAACTTCCAAACAACATAATTCACTTGAACAAAATCTAGAATAATCCATGAACTACTTAAGATTCATCAAACACTTCATCCAAGCTCGCATCATACAAATACTTCATCTTGGAACAACTGGTAAACCTTATCTACATATTGATAATTGAAAATCACTTTTTAGTACACCAAACAAGTAGAATCTTGAATACAGAAAGATACACACATTATAAGAAACTTTCCAAATCTGCACAACCTGCAGCCAAACAATGGAGAAACACAAAGCAAATACATTTCTCCCGGGTCATAGAAAACATCGCTGAAAAAATAGTTCACACACTGGTGAAAATATCTCTCACTATACAACAATCTAGAAATCCAAAATTTGAATATAACAACCTTTGACAACTGTGAACAACATATCAGATCCACACAAGAATAGGATCCATACAAAAGAAACATGGAGCACAATACCATAGCACACTATGAACACTTGCACAACACAGTTTACTTTGTTTATCAAATTTTCTCAAAAGAACTTGGAAACCAAGTACTAGAGGCATCATCTCAACTCATTACTTCAGTCCAACTCATCTTTAGACTCTACAACAAAAAGATATCTCCTTTTACTCACAACACTTCCTCAAGATCTCAACTATACATGCACAACCTGCAACAACCTGTTTTCCTCCTTTTCACAATTTTCTCAATATCCTCCATATGCAATAAACTTCCTCAACACATGGTTGAAATTAGAGAGAACACCAATCTATATACTTCCTTTTGACATCAATGGCAACACCTTCATACTTGCAACAAGCATGAGGTGCATATATTGTATGATCTAGTGTTGTCATTGATGTCAACATTATTATGATCATTCTAGCATGGATTGAAAGCATTCTTTAAGATATGTGGATAGAGCAAGTTGATTCAGAAAATATGGTTATACAGAGGAATTTGGCTAAGTATTCCTCCTAACAATATTGTGGTTTAGTGCATCAATTTTTGGGTCCGCACTCCATCGCAAGTTGATATATCATTCTGTAATTCTAATTATATATAGTGTAGGAAAAAGTATCCCTTTTTCACACTTAATTTGGGAAATAAATAACAATAAAATGAGCTTAATTATGCCTTAATTTAGTGTAGTAATATGTTTTCATATTCATATTAAATTTAGGGCCCTTTTAAATAAAATTGACTTAATGGTGCCTTATTTATAGTTTTGTAAGGTGTATCTTTACACTTTCACATTAATCTAAGACTTTATTAATTGATTGAGGTTAATTTTCCTTAATTGGCCCCTTTAAGTCAAATCCAAGCCTAACTAAATACAATTTCTGAGGGATAAAACCCAGCATTCATAAATTCCATTACACAACACTTAACTTTGGAAGATGTGTTATTTGAATTTCGAGAATTAATGCTAAGATATGTATAAATAAGAGGTTATTTCATTATGTTTCATCCTAAGATTCTAAAATTTTCAAGAGAGCATTCCTAATAGCAAGTTTATGAGATCAAGAGAATTTCAAGATTATTGTTAAGAGCATTCAAGGGTAGATTTCTTCATCATTTGTTGCATCAATCAAGATCCAAGCATTATGTCAAATTTATGTGGAGTCATGCATGTTTTTGGAGCTAATATGTTGATGTAGAATTCAAGATTCAATCAAGCATTCAAAGTATCATCTCAAGAAAAGATTCAAAGTCAAGATCCACATCCATTGAATCCATTTCATACAAGTTGCAAACCTCCATTATCAAGGTTTATCAAAGGTTTGGTGAGTTGTGGCATAAGCTTGTTCATTCATCATTCCTTCATGTTTCATTATTTCATTACAAGGTTTAATTACCAAAACGGGGTTTGACCAAGGCAACCCCCATTCACCTAACAAACAACATTTTTCTCTCTTTGATGTGTGATTACAGATTTTAGGTTGAAGATCTCTTGAACAAAAATTGCAAAGTTTTCAAAGTTGTCATCATTCTTGCAATTTCACTAAAATTGACCTACATAATTTTTTTGGATTTCTGACTACAATATTTGAGAATGTGGGAGTGCATACATAGAAGAACAAAACCCATAAACAGATTTTCAAGAGCCCTAGATAGGACCCATTCACCATAGGGCGAATGAGTACTCAGTGAGCCTTGAAAAAGCACTTTTTGTGAGAGGTATGTAACATTTATCCCTTCCAAACTCTCCCTAAATTCTATAGGTTCCATTAGTATTATGTTTAATCTTCTAAATTCACTTTATAGCTTTTAATTTGGAGTTTATTTGCTATGTTTAATCTTTCTCCCCAAAGTGCTATTTAGCTTAGACCCTCGTCCTAGCAAAAAGGGAAATTTGCAGATTCACACCTTGGGTTGACTCACCTAAGAGATGTTGGTCAATTCTTTGTGTGGATCTCATTTCCTAATGAAAATAGAAGAATAGGACCCCCTTTCCCTCTTTGGATCC
Source organism: Sequoia sempervirens (assembly GCA_007258455.2). Lineage (NCBI taxonomy): Eukaryota > Viridiplantae > Streptophyta > Pinopsida > Cupressales > Cupressaceae > Sequoia > Sequoia sempervirens. The sequence goes on from VDFB02291921.1 coordinate 15,841, forward strand.
ACTTTTCCATTTTTGGGGAAATCTCCCCCTATTCTATTTTTCGATGTTTCATTTTGGTGAACCTAGCCTTGTACAACAACATTCTAAAAATTGGAGTCCTTTTAACCCTATATCTAAGGTTTCCAATAGATTGCATTAGGTTTTCATTTTTTGCATTACATTTAGGGTTCTTTATATTTTGCATTAGTTTGCATTGCATATAGTGGTTTAAATTTGCATTTTTGCATTGTTTAAATCTGAAAAATACAAAAATTTGCATGCACACTACATTAATTTTGCATAGTGTTTGCATATTAGTGTACTTTTCATCATTCACATTCAAAAATTGAAACAAAATTTCATTTAAAAAATTATTATATAGGTCATCATTTTTCCTTCATTACACTTGCATTTCAACATCAAATTCTGGAAAAAATTGTTACAGAAATACCAATCTAAGATCTAAAATAGAATACACATCTAATCACTTTGAAATTGTATTTTTAAATTTAAAAAAAAAAACTGTAATATGACCCATTCTCCATAGGGAGAATGAGTCCTTGGAGATCTACAAAAAAACAACTTTTTAAAGCCTTTTTGTGATTTTTTGCACTTCCTAGGCTTGCTAGTAACCTACTATATCAGTCTGGAAAGTTTCAGGAATTTTTGTTTTATGTATCTAGGTCAAATCATCCATTTAGCATAGTCATTTTTGAATCATTCCAAAATCATTTCAGTAACAAAAATCATTAGATTTGAAAAATGTTTACATTCTTGAAGCTTTGCATCATATGGATAAAATCACTTTTCACTTTTGCATACACAATGTTTACATTCATTAAGCTTTGCATAAGTTGGATAAAAGTACTTTTCATGTTTGGATGTACATTGTTTATATTCTTGAAGCTTTGCATAAGTTAGATAAAAGTACTTTTCCTTTTTGGATATACATTGTTTAGATTCTTCAAGCATTGCATAAAATGGATGAAAGTACTTTCCATTTTTGGGCACATGATGTTAGTATCTTACCTTTCTAAGCATGTTAAGAAAAATTTCATCTCTCCCCCTTATGAGAATGCTTTAGTGAAAGAGAATACAGTGGTGGATAATCATGACAATCAAACTTGGTCTTCTCCCAATATCTCTCCTATTTATGAGGGAAATATTTTGGTGTTAGAAGATCAAACCAGTGAGAGTTATGAGAGTCCTATTTTTCTCTCTTCCCTATGGAAAACATTATTGAACAAGAGAATTCCATCATTGCTAAGCAAGAAAATCCAACCATTGATAACTCCCTTACTTGTGATGAAGTCATTTTAGAACCAACCTTTGAATGTCATGAACATCTAGTTTGTAGCTCTCCTAAAAACTCTCCTACTGGGGAAGATATCATGGTGTAAGAAAATGAGAACATTGAAAAATTTCTTTCAAACAATAGTAATGTGGCTTCCTTAGATGAAGATGATGAAGTGACATTAGACTCCCCTTCACTAAGAGATCATAAAAATAAGGATAATTCTTTTGAGGTTATGAACATTAGAACTTCCTCGAGTCCTTTAATGCTTAGACCTCCTACAAACCCTTTAATTATTGGACCACCTAAGCCTCAACTTATCATTTATCCACCCTCACAACAACCACAAGTTCAAAATCAACCCGTGCTTATCTTAGAACAACCTACAAGGAAACTTGGTAATGATAATGTTTCGTAGCAACCAAGTTACAATACTGCTACTCATACATATTACACTAAAAATAATCCACAACCAAGACAAACAACTTCAAAATCCCTCCCATTGCCTCAACCTATCTCTCCTATTGCTCCTCATTTTCCTCTACATAATGGAAATGAGTATGATCTTGTGGAACAAATTAAAAACACTCCTGCTAAGATATCCTTATGGGATCTTATTCAAGCCTCCCCTCATTATCATAACATGATTCAAAGTGCATGCCTCAACCAAATGATGTGGTAGCCCAAATGCAAACTATAAATCCAGTCAACTTAGACATTAATTTCCATCAAGATGAGTTACCTTTGTTACAAGAGAAAAAACAAAATGAAGCTTTCATAATTTTAGCTTCACATAATCGGATTGGGATAAAGAGGACCCTTGTTGAAAATGGCTCTGCCATTAACATGTGTAGCATAAACCTTTTGTAAAATATTAAAGTTGACTAAAGCCAAATTCAACCCAACTCTTTATCTATTCATGGGTTTGATAACGTAGGAAAACAACCACTTGGTGTGATAACATTACCTATTAAAGTTGGAAAGGTTACATTGCAAACTCCTATCCATGTTATGCCTCATGATATTTCATATAATCTTCTTTTAGGAAGGCCATGGATTCATGCAGTGAATGGGGTGCCTTCTACTCTTCATCATAAAATGAAGTATATCTACAAAAATAAAGTGTATACAATCAAAGATGATCCTGAGCCTTACACTACTTTACTCATTGAGAAAAATAAGGAAAATACTTTGAAAACATTGACGCCAACTACATGAACCCATGCAAGAGAAAGAAAAAGAGAAGCATATTGAAGAAGTGACAAAGTTATTAGAAGATGATTAGGGTTCCTTATATTTCTCACCTACATTCATGGGAGAATACAATATCACAACAAAAGAGTCTGAAAAGGGAAAAGAAAAAGTGGTAATGTCGACACAAAATTGGAAAGCATCCACCTCAACCACTTTAGAAGAAGAAAAAATTACACAAAAAATTTTGATGAAGTTGATTATGAACAACCACCGAATTCAAAAAATAAAAAATCTTTATGGAAGAGGTTATGAACTTATGAAACAACTTGGTTATAGTGGAAAAGGATGTGGTGCTAGAGAACAAGGTATTTGTGTTCCTATACAGCCTCACACGTAAGAAATGACTAATGGTCTTGGTTATTGTCCCTCGAAAGAAGCAAACAATCCTTCACTCAATATCAAAAATCTTACAAAAGATTCTTCTAATCCAACTTTAACATTAGTGCATCTTGAACTAATAGAAACTAGCGGTCTTGGTTATTATCCTTCGAAAGAAATAGATAAATATTTGCTTAATATCAATGTCGTCACGTAAAACACTAACGATTGGAGTTTTTTTATATTTTACACCTTCCTTTAAAGAAGAGTACAAAATCTCACCATCTAAAGAGTCTTGTGTAAATATGATACCTTGTACTAAGCAAGAGATATCTTTGTCACAAAATAAAGGAACATCTTCTACTATTGATCAAGAGAGTATCTTGTCGAGACTCCTCCAATATCGTTTGATATCTCTCCCTCAAAGAACATGAAAGAAATTTTACAACAAGAATGTAAGGCTTTGGGTAATAAAATTCAACATCTTAAGGATTGTGGTGCTCTTCCTTGTGTTGCGGCACCTAGTTTCCTCTAATTGATACTAATTTTCATGTTTCTCATCAATCAACTCGGCTCATCCTTGTCTTGCACTAAGTGGGGGAAAGGGGTTAGGTATCCTTGTCCTCATATGACACTTGTTGTCTCTTTTGGCTAGTTGACCACCTTCCATGTATATATAAGAGCAAGCTTGGTATGTGGATGGCATGCCTTAAGTTAGCTTTCATGTGACGTATTGAGATATCTTTAGTATTGAATTTTAGGGCAAACCCCTTATTCATAATGTAGTTTCATTCAGGAACATATGACTTGGAATAGGGATTTCTGAAAAATCTCTCATGTCTCCTACTTTAAAGCGGATCACTCATAGCAATGGTTTTAGCAATCACTTTAAAGTGGGGGCATACATCGACACTTATGTTTCACTATGTGATTTTCTTTATTCTTGTGATGTGACCTTTTCTTGGTGGTGTCATTGGGTTTGATATCCTCTAAGAGCATGATATTTCTTTGAATTGACCTCTCTTGGAGATATTAGGGACGATGTTCCCTAAGAAGACCTTACATGAACTAAGCAAGATCCCTTTCAACAAAAACCATATATATATATATATGTAATGTTCATAAGTGCTTAGCATAACACAACTTGTTAGGCCTTGCGAAGCTCAAAGTTTTATGGTGCCCTATTGAAGTTATCAAAGGGATAGATTTGGTATGGTTAGTACAATGAGAAACCTAGACAGAGGCATGACTTTTTCATTGTATGGTGAGAAGCCAACACAAAGGCATGACTTTCTCACTAAGCCACTTTCTTAGGGGCTCACCTATTGGATGGCCCAAGGTGCCATTAGCTTGGAGTGAGCATGTGGTTTGGAAAAACAACTAATACTTGATCTACATTGAGTTAGACAAGAATTCAAGGCTTGATCTACCCCTTTTTGTTTTTTTCTTTGTTTCTAAATTAGTTGTTGACATTGTATGTTTGTGTATCTTGTCTTGTTGCTACATATCATACACCTTGTGTGTGTTCCTTTGTGCTTATGTTGGTTTGACGTAGGATCTTGGATCCTGGGGGCTTGGCCACCTCTTTGATCTTTGTTATTCTATACCATCCACATTGGTACACTTGGACCGCTCTTGACTACTTCAATGCGAGTTTGACACAAGTTCCTCCTCTCACTAAAGTGGGGGCTAAATATAGTGTAGGAAAAAGTATCCCTTTTTCACACTTATTTGGGAAATAATTAATAATTAAATCAGCTTAATTATGCCTTAATTTAGTGTTGTAATATATTTTCCATATTCACATTGAGTTTAGGGCCCTTTTAAATAAAATAGACTTAATGGCGCCTTATTTATAGTGTTGTAAGGTGTATCTTTACACTTTTACATTAATCTAGGGCTTTATTAATTGATTGAGGTTCCTCCTCCTTGATCTTTGTTATTCTATACCATCCACATTGGTACACTTGGACCCCTCTTGACTACTTTAGTGCAAGTTTGATGCAAGTTCCTCCTCTCACTAAAGTGGGGGCTAAATCTAGTGTAGAAAAAAGTATCCCTTTTTCACACTTAATTTGGAAAATAATTAATAATAAAATGAGCTTAATTATGCCTTAATTTAATGTTGTAATATATTTTTCATATTCATATTAAGTTTAGGGCCCTTTTAAATAAAATGGACTTAATGGTGCCTTATTTATAGTGTTGTAAGGTGTATCTTTACACTTTCATATTAATCTAGGGCTTTATTAATTGATTGAGGTTAATTTCCCTTAATTGTCCCCTTTAATTCAAATCCAAGCCTAATTAAATGCAATTTTTGAGGGCTAAAACCTAACATTCATAAACAAGAAGGGAAAACTAGACTACATCAATGGTGTGTAATTGTACTGCCCCATTAGGATAAACCTTGCTAATCTCATAGGGGCCCAGCCATCTGGATTGGAATTTACCCTTGAAATATTTATATCGTGAGTCATATAATAGGGCCTAATCTCCCACAATGAACTCTTTTGTTTTAATGTATTGATCATGCCACTTCATTCGTTGTTGTTGTACTACATTTGTATGATGTTGTACTTCCATTCTTATCTCATCCAACCCATTCAAAGAATGAATCCTATCCTTATGTGCTTCTGTTAAGTCCATTCCCATCTCTACTACTATCCTCAATGTTTTGTATTTAAATTCAATAAGAAGGACTGATGTTTGTCCATAGACTAACTCATAGGGTGTAAACCCAATGGTTGTTTTCCATGTAGTTCTATGCCTAAATTGCTTCAGGTAACCTTGAAACCCAATCTTTCCTATGCAATTGCATTGTCTTGGTGAGAATGCTTTCAATCTCCCTATTAGTTACCTCCACTTGACCATTAGCATGTGGATCATAGGGTGTTGATTTATTATGTATAATTTGGTATTCCTCAACCAATATGGTAATGAGATCATAAGTAAATTGGGGCCCTTGATCAATGACTATTTCTCTAGGTACTCCATACCTAGTAAAAATATCTTAATATAAGAACTTAGCCACATTACCATCTCTAGCAAACTGTAGAGCCTTAACTTCCACCCACTTTGTCAAGTAGTCAATGCAAACAAGGATATATTCCTTGTTGTTTGATGTAGGAGAGATTGGCCCAATGAAGTCTAAACCCCATTTGTCAAAAGGTGACAATGTTAAGTAAGGTTGTAAGGGCATCTCATCACTCTTTGTTGGTCTTCCCATTCTTTGACACCTATCACAACTCTTGGTGTATTTAACATCTTTATATAAAGTAGGCCAATAATAGCTAGTTGTGAGGATATTAAAAGTTGTTCTCTTTGTTATAAAATTACCTCCACATGGATCATCATGGCATGCTTTCATGATATCAAAGATATCATCTTCTTTGATGCATCTTCTCATGATGTTATTAGGTCTTGTATAAAACAAATAACCAGATATCTAGGAGTAGGGAAAAAATTTATGAACCAGTTGTCTTTTCTCTCTTGGTGAGAAATGTGGTGGAATCTTCCCTATGGCCAAATAATTAGCAATATCTGCATACCAAGGTAATTGTACTTGCAAAGCAAACAAGTGTTCATATAGGAATGAATCATCCACCACTCCTTCAATTGATTTTGTTGGCAATCTTGACAGGAAATCTGCCACTACATTTGCTTCATCGGGTTTATCTACTATGGTAATGTCAAAATCCTATAAGAGAAGTAGACGTCTTACCAATCTCCCTCCAATTACTGGATTGTTCATCAAATACTTGATTGTTGTGTGATCTGTATGGAAAAATACTGGATAGCCAGTAATATAGTGTCTAAATTTATTAATATCATAAACCACAACAAGCATCTCTTTTTTTTTTTACAATATAGTTTAACTCTACTCCTTTAAGGTTCTTACTAATATAATAAATTGCATACTCCTTGTTGCCATCCTTCTGAGCCAAGACTGCTCCAATTGCAAAATCTGAAGCATCAGTATGTATGTGAAATGGGAGATTCCAATTATGCCCTCTCAACATTGGTGCTTGAGTCAAATATTTCTTTAGTTCTTCAAAGGAGTGTTGACACTCGAAGGTCCATTCAAATTCAATTTCCTTACTCAACAAAACAAATAGTGGTGCAACAATCTTACTAAAATCTTTGATAAATCACCTGTAGTAGCTTGCATGACCAATGAAGCTCCTGATATCCCTTTGTTTATGAGGAACAAGTAAAGTAGATATTATCTCTATCTGGTGTGGGTCAACCTAAATTCCTTCACTAGATATAAAGTGTCCCAACACAATTCCCTGTGTCATCATCATAAAACACTTCTCGTTGTTAAGTGACAAGTTGTGCTCCTTACATCATTTTAACACTTTTTTCAAGTTATTGAGAGCTTCCTCATAACTTTCACCATAAGTGGTGAAGTCATCTATGTATATCTCCATGCAGTCATGTGCATAATCAAAAAATATGTTGAGTATTGCTCTTTGAAAGGAAGCTAGAGCATTGCATGAACCAAAGGCTAGAACAGAGTAATTATAAGTCACCCAAGGACATGTAAATGTAGTCTTGTCCTGATCCTCTTGAGAAATTTTAATTTGGTTATAACCACTAAAACCATCAAGAAATGAGTAGTTCTTCCCAGCTAGAGAATCAAGTACCTGATCTATGAAGGGAAAAGGAAAGTGATCTTTCCAAGTGGCTATATTCAATTCCCTGTAGTCTACACAAACTCTCCATTTCCCACCTTTCTTGGAAACAATTACTAAAGGTGAGAGTCATTCACTATCTGATATTGGATAGATAAAACTTGCATCAAGGAGCTTTTGTAGCTCAACTTTTAATATCTCTCTAAGAGCAGGATTCATATGCCTCTGTGGTTGTCGGATGGGTTTATAGCCATCATTAATATAAATCTTGTGCCTAAATAAATTAGGGTCTAGGCTAAGTGTGCCTATAGCACTATTTGCAGAGAATTCTTCTGCTCCTTTGTCAAGGCATTATTGATATTTAACTTCCTTCTTGGCATAATTTCCAACTCCTTTGATGCCTCTTGAACTGATGAGAGATCAAGGCTTGGTATAATGGGCAAACATTGTTGAGGTAGCAATGAATGAAATAGTTGTGATATCTCTTCTATAGAATCGGTAGGTATAATACTTTGCAAGGGGCCCTGTAGGCATATGAGGCAGTCCTGTTGTTGTGGGCTTCTAACATAGTCATTTTGGATTATGTGAGTAATAAGCTCATCTTCATCCTAGTCATCCAAGAAGGGAGTACATTCTATGGTCATCATTGTCTACAGAGAATAGTTATCCTCCTCCTCCTCACCCGAATTGGGCCAAATGGTGTGCTCCAGGTCTCCATGTGGTTGGGTTGATGGATAAAGAACTAGGTTCTTTGTAACTTTCCCATTGGATATTATCATTTTACCAAAAATACAACCTATAAATGCATCAATTGTAGGTAATCAAGGCCTGCCTAGGATGAGTGGGTAACTGGGAAGGTTGACTTTGGGTTGTAACACTATGAAGTCCGCAGGGTATTCCCAAGAATCCAATGCAATAACTAGATCTTCAATAAACCCCTTAGGCTTGACTATGGATCTATCAACTAACTACAAAATAGTTTGTGAGGGCCTGAGGTTAACCAACTGAAGCAACTGCATTATTTCTTTTTTCATGACATTGATGGTTGCCCCCAAGTCTAACAAAGTATTCTTAATGAGGGTCCCATTAATCTTAACATCCACAACTGGACTACCAGGATATGTATACTTAGGGACTGTAATGTTCCCTAACATGATGTCTACTAGATTTCCCAAGACATGGACTGTTTGTGTATTTTTTCTTTTCCTTCTTGGTTTCGTAAGACATAGATCCCTTACAATTTTGGTATAGATAGGGATGTCTTTGATAGCTTGGATAAGTGGGATTTTAATGCTCTTATCTTTTAGTTGTCTTAAAAGATCTGTCTTAGCCTATGTTTAATGCTTTTGTATAGCTAGGTGTTTAGGAAAAGGTGGCTTGGGATTTGAAGTAGTTTGGTTACCTAATTTGGCTTAGGTTCCAAAGATGGTTTATCAGAAGCCTCAACTGCAGGTTCTTCATCCTCTATTTCTATAATTTGGGGGGATGAAGGTCTAGCAAGTTGTTTCCCTAATTTGAGGTGGACATCACTCACCTCTACCCCATAAGTGGGGTATTGCATAACTTTGTTCGTATAAGCCTGTTGAACATGCTTAGTGTTAGGGTTAGGTGTAGGTTGAGCAGGTATTTTTTGTTACTTGGGTGGTTGGGATGCATGATTTTATGGAGGCATTAAAGCTTGTGGTTGTTATGGAGGGAGCATGGGTTGCTAGTAATTCATATTTTTTTGTTTCCATTGTCAGCCTTTCTTCCATTGATTCTATAGGGTTGGCCATTGTAGATTGTAATTGGAACCCTAAAATTTTTACTGTGGCCAAGGATTTGGCTGTTGGTTCTAATATGGTTGGGATTGTGGCCACTATTGAGGGTTCTACCACTAGTTTTGGTTTACTTGATAGGGCTTAGAGTTCCAAGAAAAAAAGTTTAGGAAATGATGAATTAAAGCTAAGGGGGTCTTGTGGCATACCTTTCTTTTCTCTCATGGCCTCCTTTGTGCTATATAAAATAGCTTTCCATCATCTCCTTCAATGGGTTGGAAATCAGGTTTCTCAACTTTATCTTGTTGGATACTAGCCACTCTTTTGCATTTACAATTTTCTTTTCATTGCTTACAGCTTGGACAATATTCAGTAAGCTCAGCCTCAGCTTCCTCCTACTTTTTCTTAATGTGAAGAGTATCCAACTGAGTTTCCAAATGACTGATTATATCTTCGTTCATGTTGGGTAACAAATTGCTTAACTCTATTTTTGAAACCCCTGTAGATGATTTACCAATAACTGATGTTTTATCTCCTCTTGGCCTTTTTGTAAAGGTCTTAGAATAATTCCTATAGGCCTTACAAATATTTTAAAATGGTAGCTGAGAAATATCTCCCTGGACAATGAGGTTCAAGGAATCCATACAATCTTCATTAACTCCCCTCAAAAAGACTAACTTGAGAGACTCTTCTGACAACTTGTTTTGGGGGTTTTTCTTTAGAGAAAACTAAAATATTTCCACATAATATTCTAAGGGCTCATCATCCTTTTGTGTCATTCTAAATATATCATCTTCCCTCCTGTCAAGTCCTCTACATTAGTCCTAATACTTCTCCAAAAAAGGTTTAATGATGACCCAATTAGGAACATCTTTACCTAATCCCATGAACCATCTCAAAGCTACATCTTTGAGAGTGACAAGAAAAAGATTTAACCTATGTGCATTAGAAGTATAGTCATAACTTCTACACAAGACATCAAATTCAAAGAGGAATGTATCTGGGTCCTCAGTCATTAACCCATAGAAAACTAGTAAGGTTGAAGGAGGAATTTTATTCAACAGTGCAGCCCTTTGCTAGTCAGTAATAGGAAACTCAAATATTGGTCAGGCATCATCATCATCCGTTGCATCACCCATGGTACGATATGTTCCTTCTGTTAGTATATGTTTGGTGTTGAAAAGATGGTATCTAACAGTCCTAATGCTTAAAAAGAGAAATTAGCTATGAAACCTGTATTAACTAGTCTATGAAGATAACACCATCCCCGACAACGACACCAAAAATGTAGAGTCTAAGCTAATGTATTGTAAACTTGGTAGAATCTACTCAATTCAGAGGTTGAACTGGCTGAAAAATCCACTCTACATTACTTGAGAGCACATTAAATTATCAACCCAAGGCTTGTAAGCTTATGATGGTGCAACATTATATATGCCTTCATGGACTTAACAAACTTAAAACTACCTAAACTATCCTACTTAAGTTATTCTAATTATTGGAAATTCTCAAAACTGCAAAATAGTAAAAACATAAACCAGAACTAGTTGCTACGGGTTCCTATAGCAAAGACTGTGACTAAACTATTGCTAATAAATTAATATTGCATTAACTGAAAGCTTAATAGAAACTAATGACTTAGATGAACTATCCTTCGAAGTGTTACTAATAACCATTACATACATATTCACAAACATTCATTCATAATAAGCAAGAAATGGAATTCTAATCAACTTGCATATGATTCATGAATAATGATAAACTAAATAATAGCTATTGATAGAAATAAATAACTGAAAGATGAAGTGAAGAACAATACCTTGAGTGGCCTGCTCAAGTAATTGTTCCAATTTTAACTGTACTCAATCTAACTAATAGATTCTATGCATCCCATAAGATCAACTCCATTCATTGCATATTTTAAAAGATTACAAAAGATCTTTCCACAAATTGGACTCAATCATTTGGAATATTTTTCATGTTTGAAATTGAAAGTAACTGATAACATAAAATTGATAAAGTCGACTAACTATCCTACAAATTCAACCAACAGTTATATACAAACTAAGGGAATCTTTATTGAAAGCAACAACTAACTGAAACCATTAACTCCACTCCCAAATAATAGAGCATGGAGTTAATATTTGAATTATTCAACCAATAATTGAAAAGGAAAGAGAAATCCTATCAGAATTAGAACTCTGTCAAAACAGAACTGTATGTAAACAAACAACCATTTGTCAAAATTTCATAGGTAAAGGAGACCACTTCTTCAATGTTTTATTAAACTGGTCATAATAATGCATGTCCAATCTTCATTAAGTGCCTCTGATCAAAGATCGCCTCGCTCAGCTTAACCTAGAGCTTCACATGCTTTGATGTCCAGTCATCCCTTTTGCTACATGTTCACTTTGTAACTGTTGCGCTATGGTTCCTTTTGAGTTGCAAACAAGTTAATGCTGCAAAACATGTACATGAGGATAACTATCAGAATTAACTCATAGCATTCCATCAACATTTCATGCATTCATTCATATAAACCATAATACTAATACATTATAGCCATAATTAAGGTTTAAGTCTACATAATGGATATAAAAGGATAGCATAGTGTAGAAACATTGTCTAGAGAATATGTTTAAAAGTATCTTAAAATAGGTGTAAAAGCAATAGAAACTAAGCCATTTTCTAGACCTATCATGGAGTGTTGATGATACGTGCACCATTCCTATAGACCCTTATATGTTTATGACGTTGAGTCCACATGTATGCAACTAGTATTAAAGAAATAATTATTGCATGTGAATAGTTGAACATTATATAAATGATTGTCTCATAACACGCTTTGGAAGTCAAATAGTTTGCTGGTGGACCTTCGACCTCAACACCTCACTAATCTCGTCCTCAAACAACTTTCACTCAGGTAACCTTTATTCATTAATGGTGTTGTAAAACAATGTTAGCTAGTTTTGGTAATTTTGCATGTAAAAATCTAAAATAATGCTTGAAACTATATGAAATTAGATAACTAGGTTCTTTAAAGTTATGGGTGTAGGAGAATTCATTATTCTTTTAAATAATGCATCATATATTTTTTCTTTGAACTTGTTGTTTTCACTTTCCTTTCAATCTCAGAGCTTTTCACATATTATTTTTTCTATCTTATAGCTTTGTCTTTGATGACAATATCTTCTTTACAATTGAAAACTATCATTTTGTGATGAAAAGGCACAAAGTATTGTCATTTTAAAGTCTCAAACTACTCTTTTTCATGATTGTCTTGAGTTTGATGTGAAGTTAAGGACACTTCAATGACTGTCCTATATCATTTGACTATCCTTAAATTGAACCTTGCATTGTCATCTATGATGAAGTGACTACCTTCTTTCGTTTAATGCTCTGTTACCCTTGAAGTCTACCCTTTGTAATGAATAACCTTTCTTGGAAGCTTTTACCTCAACCTTCAACC